>CM077079.1:150666430-150960831 GCA_039513925.1 Platanthera zijinensis
GCACTCCCGTCATAGGTGGGAGGTCCCAACCGCTGGAAGTGCGATATGAAATTCATTTCTGGTGATATCTCCATCGGGGGAACTAGAGGGGTAGGGGTATCAGTCACGGCTTGGTCCAAGGTAGGATCTTGCGCTGCGGGTTGCTACGCAGGAGCGACAGACAACAATGACTGAATCTGCGACTGTATCTTAACTAACTTCCTCGATAGAGCTTCATTGCTCAGACGCAAACTCTCGATCAACGCCTCACTATACGCACCCAACGATTCACCCTCTGATTGGGGAGTCATCCTCGTTGCAGGATGCTTATGCAGCATTCTAAAAGTCCGCAAATAACTCATCAAAATTCTAGCATACAACAAAGCCACTCAACTAGTTCAGACCATACATAAAAGACACTTGCTTGTGCTGCAACTTGCTCTGGGATTTTATAATGATGTTATTTCCTTCTTAGGATGACATCCTCTCATCCTATTTACTCATGTGCCTATTATGTGAATGCATGAATTCTTCATTCTTCTTTAAAATCATGTGTGTACATGTGTCATCATGTAACCTTAACTTAGCACGCGTGCTTATGTGATGATATGCTATATAAGCAGAGATATGCATTCTAAAAAGGCCTTAATTCATGCATGAGCGATGTACACATGAAATGTTATGCATCCCATACTACATAACATCGCATGCAATGACAAAAGAAAACATGCTAATGGGCATCCATGTGATGGTGGTTATGCATCCCATACTATATAACCGTCACATGTTGCCTCCTATGGTGGATCCATAAACAAACACATATTATGCATCCCATACTACATAATATGCCCCGTATACTTTTTATCATGCTATGAGTGTAGTGACTATGCTTCGTCTATGACGTACTGATGCCACATCGGTGTGTGTATGAAATGTCACTAAACAACAAACACTAACAAGGGACGGTTGCCCGACCAATTGTCAAGCAACCTCCCTCTGATACTAACTATCACAACTCGCATTTTCACCGCATTTAATAACTTATCAGAGTAAGGGAAAATGTACGTCATGATGCTACGCAAGCAGGGGATAACCTCGGACGCTCAGGAAAACACCTACTTAATCATGAAGAAAGATTCTTTAAGTTATTTTAAGGTAAAATAAGTTTAAGTGCAGTAGTTAGCCGTATCCCTCGGCTTAGTGGCTCATCTAGTCCACAAGAAAAGTAATTAAACGATGCAGAAAGTACTTCTTTTATTAGATAAGACACCCTACAAGAACTTAGAGGTTCCCAAAGGACACCTCAAGGCATACAAGTCCTAAATTTAGTCGAAATAAAAGTAGATTTGTACAGTCGTTAAATATAGTGATTTTACATTTTAAAATATGTAATGCATGATGTAATAATAGTAATTTTTATACTTGAAATTAACAATCATGCAATCCTAACATAAAACATCCCAGAGAGCAAGTAATCCATATCAATCATAAGGAATACAATATCAGCTAGCAAGTGTCACAAAAGAATTAACAACCCTGTGGGGGATTCAACAATCTGACACGAACCCACAATACAAAAGTATGTCTGAATTGAGTAAACAAACTAAAATGACAAACTACCTCGCTACGTCGAGGCGAAAACCATAGCCAAAACTGCTACCCAGAAACTACAAAACCAGCTCTGCTATCTGCTACTGCACTGAACCTGACGCATTCCAAAGACAGAACACCTCAATAAGAAAGTACAAGTGATGACAAAAAAATAAGCCAAAATAAACAAAGGTTAAAAGGGGTACCAACCCAATACCAACAGTACTGAAGTAAAGTACAAAAGTAAAGCATCAAACAGGAAAATAACACTTACATGAATCGTCACGTACATCATAAATACACTATATGCACAAGGCTATAAGGTGACAAACATGAGTAAATCATAAGGAATAAATACATAACCTTTATTAGCCACCTACAGTCGATTCTACCCAAAAACACGAGCGAGGTGGTCACTCAACTTAACACACCCTCATGAATATAACATCCGTCAAACTACAAGGGAGTCTCATACTCTTCACTATGCATCGCAGATGCCCAAATACCTGGTAGACTCCCACATGGTACTAATAAAGGAAACAAGCATTTGCGGAGGTGGTTTCGTCCATGAATTCCTGCAATCAAGAAAACCCACAAGTAAACCACCACATATATCTCGAGACTTGGCACGTAAGATTCTACTCAACATTCTAGATTAAAGGCGCGGTTAATCGACCTCTAAGAAGTGTTACAAGGCCTAGATCAATTCTAACACGATCAACAACGATGGATAAAGCGATTAGAGCCGCCAATAAAACACTTCAAGAATGAATAAACAAGGCTTGACAAAAAGTTTAGGTTGACCATGATAAGGTCTTACATCATCAAGTGATTATTAAGGAAGAGTAATTACTGTGATACCCTGGGGGCAAAAGTGTAGAAATTTAACAAACATGAAGAACTTAACAGTTACCATTAACCGAAGAAGAGGAAACGAGGGTAAACCACCACTTGCCTTGGATTTATCGAAAATGTTCTCTGAATCAGTCCTCGTCACAGATCGGGGCAAAATAAGATGGGAGGAGTCGAAATCTGAACAAAAATGGCCTAAATAGAGGTTAGGGCCGAAAAACCCTAATGAGAAATCTCAAGAAATGAGGAAAAATTTACAGCGATGGCGTAGCTCTCGACGATCTATACTCGGTTGAAGATTTCGAGCACCAGAGCACTGTCGGCGGCCACCGGAAGATTCACGAACGGAAGGCAGTCACTGTTCTAGTTTCGGTTCAGTCTAAAGTGTGAGGAAGAAGATGAAGGAATTTTCTAATTAACCTAAGTATAAGAGTATATATATACATATATATATATGTATTTATAAAAAGTTTTTTCTAAAACGGAATATTTACAAGCAGGTGCACGGAAAACAAAAATAGGTTTAGGATAGCTTCAAATTGAAAATTGCTCAACATAATAGTTGTATACCTCATTGAGACGAACAAATTTCATGTTAACCATTTTTCCATACGACGTCGTTTTGACCCTCAAAATGACGCCCGAATGCAAACTGAAGCGGACTACTCGAGAAGGGCTGCAGACCACTCGAGAAAAAGTTTACAGGTACTCGAGGGGTAGAAAATAGGCTACTCGAGTACTAAAATTTAGTACTCGAGAACAAGAAAAATTTTACTCGAGAAGAATGTTGCTGGTACTCGAGAACATGATGTATTACTCGAGAGAAGGATGTATTACTCGAGAGAAAATTCCATGAACAGTGCTCTTTTACAAATATATCCAAAAAATTAAAATATATAAATGAATAGTAAAAGACATTTTTGAATAGTACTATAATATTAAATAATCGTACTTATATATTTTTTGATTAGGGAAACACGAGTTCAAAACAGAGGCTCAAGCGCGGGCCAAATTAAACGAAACTCGCACCGTAGACCAACACTGACGCTACGAACCCAATGGTGAAGTCAAAACAAAAATCTGATGAGCCATTTCCGAGATATAAATTTTCAATGCTTACGGCAAACATAAATTCCACAAAACTTTGGAATATCGCCGAGGCCCGAATATTGCTCGGATTGCGACGAAACTTGACGAGCAAATCCAAAATTACTTAACTTTATTTCCAAATAAAAAATTTTCCAATAACAACAAGAGTTTGTCCGACTCGGCCGCACGGACGCCAAAATGCCTTAACGGCATTGCGTCACCAACTCGACGTTAAAAGTAATGCCATGACGTCATAAATATGATGATACCATACCAAATCAAATAAAATCATCAAAAAAATCGGGGGCTTTACAAAATTCACTCCATCTAAACATATCACGAATAAAATTTAGGGAATTCCTCCTCGATGCTTCTCCGCGGGTTATTCGACAGAAGGGAAGCAGTAGTGCTCTCAGGAATGACACTCATAGGTGTTAACCGATGAGGGTGCAGTAATAAGTCCATCGGTCTCGGGAGAAGATCCAACACTAGTTGAACCCATAGGAGGAGTGCCCTACGACACGACAGAGTCCCCTGATGACGATGAATCAACTATAAGAGGATGGGGGAGGCCAAAGGGAGATGAAACGCTGAAGAAAAGGGTCGATAGGCGCCGGAAAATTACACCTGGGAGAGATCGTGCTTCACACTATTGAGAGGAAAAATTAGGTCCACGTGTGAATGAAGAAGACAACCGACGATTTTATAAGATAAAAATTACACGGTCGTGTGATTTTCACGTGCACGAGTATTTCAACCATGCGATTTGCAAAATCTCAACCAAACAGCAAAATTCATCGGCAAGGAGATGCGCAATAAAACACATACACAAACAAAGAAATGGATACAAATATGAGAGGAAGCATCATAAGATTAAGAGAAATAAAAAAATGCGAGGTGTGTGCACTGATTTCTACAAGAATACTAAACCCAACAAATGGCATAAACCAAATAGACTAAAAATTAATAACTCACATTAACACTACTCCTTCTCTGAGAAAAGTACCAGGGTTACTGTCATCCCAACATAATTTATTATGCAAATGAACTATACTAACTGATAGGACTATGAATATTAAAATGAATAGGTAGTTGTTCCATTATCCGTTTCGGTAACGGTTACCAAAATAGAGATAGAACAACTATCCCCATACCTAAATATACATTCCTGCACTGAGTGTCAGGCAGAGGAAGGTAAAATGATGAAGAAGTCTCTACATCTGCATCCTCAGGTAGTAGGTCCAAACCAGTGTTGTGCAACAAAATAGGCTCGACCACCTCCTGAACTAGCTCCAATGCAGAATCCTACAAAGGGGAAGACAAGAGAGTAGGGTGAAGAAATAAATTAGAAGAAAGATCTCGACATCACTCCATATAAGTTATAACAAGAGAGAATCGTCGATATCTGATAATACGTTTTGTAGCCTAATCTATTATCGTATTTTCTATTTTATATTGTACAAATCATGTCTATTATTAGTTTATTTTTTTTATCATTTTTATGTAAATATTATTGCCACTGACTTTTTCTTGTCTTTTTGCAGGTTTCCGGAAAATGGGCCAAAATGACCTGACACGCCCCACTATCACGCCCTCCCTGGGCGTGACCTAGGGCGTGTCACCCGATCCCGAGGACTCCTGCTGGAAGGGACACAAAAATGATTAAAACCGCTGTCACGCCCCCTGACACGCCCTCCCTGGGTGTGTCACCAGGCGTGACCATGGGCGTGTCGCCCTCTGCCGCAAAGCCTGCCACCGCATTAAATGTTGTATCTCCACAGCACGAAAACAGTACTGTCACGCCCCCCGTCACGGGCGTGACCTTGGGCGTGACAACAACTTTTTGGTGACTGGCAGATTTCCGACCAATGATTTGGACATGACGTGCCTGTCACGCACTGCCTATACGGGCGTGACCTAGGGCGTAACCACCGACGTACCGAAGCAATCATCCCTCCCGCCAGAATCCAGAGCCCGAGGTCAACATAGTACTATCACACCCCCTGACATGCCCCCCTAGGGCGTGTCGGAGGGCGTGACCAACCTGAGATTTTCTTCTATAAATTGAGACCCCCCTCTCCATTTCAGCAAGCTTTGGATGAGAGGGGGAGGTGCTGCCCCTTTGGTTCTTGAGTTTTTTTCATGCTTTCTCTCTCTCTCTCTCTCTCTCTCTCTTCCTTTGTAATTTTTGCTTAATCATGGTTTAATATTTATTTTCCTTAGCTTTTCATGTAATCTTTAGTGTTGCTTAGTGCTAATTGTAGGGCTAGAATAGGATTTAATTTTCATGCACTTGTAATTTCAATTTCAGTAGTGTAACTTGCCCTTTTTCATTAATAAAAGCGTTCATGTTTAGCTTGTCTTCTTTTTATGTTTCACTACTCATCCCCCCTCCTCCACTTCGCTATGATTAACTAATCCTCCTTGTACTCGATCTTGATGATCCGAGGTTAGAGCGATTAAGTTATGATATTTTAATTAATCTTTTTTTTTAGGTTAGGGCCTTGAATTACTCTTGATTAATCACGGGTTGGAGGTATATTATCGATCTATACTCTCCACCTTTGCTTTCATTATGGGCTAGCTGAGAGGCCGATAGAATGATGTGAGCATTCAAGAGTAAAGGGAGATGCATGCACCCCTCGAGAGAGGCAGACGTCTAAATCTCCCGGATTGGAGTAAAATCCAATAGTGGGGTTCACCGCGTAAAGCGAGTTTTAGGCCTCCGATTTAGACGAGAGTCGGTCAGACCTTCCTAAACTCAGTTGGGCACGACTTCGAGAGAAGCATGTTCAAGCTTTAGGAACCTCCACGGTCAAGGACCTTTATCCTATTAAGTTTAGATTTTTATCGCATTTTCTTAATCGTCTTTAGCCGAGGTGAATCTTGATCGAGTGCATTTCCATTTCATATTTTTTACCTTTCGTAGTAATCACCTATCTTGTGCTTTTTAATTAACTGCAGTAGTTTCCTTTTTGCATAGCTCTTTACTTAATAGCTTTACTTAGTTGCAATAGTTCTCTTTCTAGTATAGTTTTACTTCCTTCCTTGAACTTAGATTTTCTAAAACCCTAGTTTTTCCGTCGATAAGATAATAGCGTTCGTGTGAGTAAGCATAGCCAACAGTTCCCGGATTTCAATATGACACTTGTGTCCCCTAGCTACAATTCGATAGGTATACTTGCCTCATCGGGTTGCTAGTTCGGTTACGTTTATTTTCTTCGAACCCTAGCGCGTAACAAGTTTTTGGCGTCGTTGCCGGGGACCAACTTCCGTTGATATATTGAAAACACGAACCTATTAATTTTATCTCTTCTCTTTCTCATCCTCTTTCTTTAAAGTTTTTAAAAAAAAATAAAAATAAAAAATAAAAAATTTCACCGCTCTTAATAGTAACCAACTTCACAATTTTTCTACGCCACCTTATTCTCTCGAAAAGGGAAAAGGTCTTTAAGTGCCACTGTCTTGTCTAGTACCTTGCGAACCCTTCACGGGGTAGTCCTTGGGAAGTTCCGGAGTTAATCTATAAAAAAATCTATTTCAAAAAGGAAAAAAAAAAATTTCTAATCTAGCTTTTTTTCTAATTTATCATTTTTCTCTTTCTTTTCTTCTTTTCTGTTCTTTTAGTGCATGACCCGCGGGAGTTCGTCGGTTATATTGGACTTGGACCACAAAATTGAGCGTACTCTTCGGAGAAGATTGCGATTTCAAGGTCCTACTATCCAAGTACCTTTAAGAATGGAAGAACCCAATGTAGATGAGGCCGTGCAAAGGACTATGTCCTATTATGCACGACCGAACCTCGAGGGAACAGAATCAAGTATAGTTCGCCCTGCTATAGCAAATAAATACTTCGAATTAAAGCCCAGCATAATTCAAATGGTGCAGCAATATGTGAAATTTGACGGGCTTCAAGATGAAGATCCGAACGCACATATAGCTAGCTTTCTTGAAATTTGCGACACCTTCAAGATAAATGGTGTCACAAATGATGCAATCTGGCTGAGACTCTTCCCCTTCTCTTTAAGAACTAAAGCTAAGCAGTGGCTGAACACAGTTCCGAAGAATAGCATAACCACTTGGAATTAATTAACTGAAAAATTTTGGCGAAGTATTTTCCGCCAGCTAAAACTGCAAAACTTAGGAATGACATCTCTGCCTTCAGACAAATAGACTCTGAAACCCTATATAAAACCTGGGAGAGATTTAAAGAATTATTAAGACGATGCCCACATCACGCGCTGCCTGTATGGTTATAAGTGCAGACGTTTTATAACGGGCTAAATCAAAGCACGAAGCAAATGATGGACGCAGCTTCTGGCGGTACTTTAAATCATAAGACCCCGGAAGCCGCTCTTGAGCTTTTTGAGGACATGGCCATGAACACTTATCAGTGGAATGTGCCTAGGTCCTGCCCGAACAAGCCTGCAGGTATCTATGAAGTGGACAACGTCTCCCAGCTCACTCTGCAAGTAGAAATCCTAAGCAAAAAAAATCACGGAGATGACTGCTGCCTCCGCCACTCAGGTATGGGAATCTGCAACCCCTACTCCAGAACATTTAGATTATGTTAATAATATGCCTAGAACTGCTTTTAATAATTTTTCTGCTGCGAATTTTCATCCGCCTGGTTTTAATTTTCCGAATAGTTATAACCCTGCTTTAAGAAATCATCCGAACTTTTCATGTAGTAATCCATCGAATGCGATGCGCCCACCCCCGCAAATTGATTTTTCTGTACCACCACCACCACCACCTCTTCAAAATTACCCAAAACCTCCAAGCTTGGAGGAATTACTTTCTAAATATATCACCACAAATGACGCTACTATAAGAACTTTAACCGGAAGCGTTAAAAGTCTAGAAAATTAGGTAGGACAGCTCGCGAAAATAATTTCTGAGCGACCTGCAGGGTCTCTTCCTTCCAATACCGAACCCAACCCAAGAGAGCAAGCGAAAGCTATAACTCTTCGGAGTGGGAAGCAAGTCTCCAGTATGGTAAGTGAAGAGCCCAAGGCAAGCTCCGCTCCCGCTTTTAAAAATCAAAGCTCCGCTCCTGTTTTTAAAAATCAAATCTCCGCTCCGCTTCCACCCTCTGCTGAAGAAGTTATCACCCCTATTTTAGAAAATAATCCCACTGCACCACCCATCTTCAAAAATAATTCAACTCCTCCATACCCCTTTGAACTTAATAGACAACGTCAAGATGATCAGTACTCCCGCTTCTTAGAGATCTTCAAGCAAATCCACATTAATCTTCCATTCCACGAGGCTATTTCGCAGATGCCGAAATACGCCAAGTATCTTAAAGACCTCCTCACAAACAAGAAGAATTTAGAGAATCTTTCACACGTCACGCTAAACGCCGAGTGCTCCGCCGTTTTAACAAACGGTTTGCCGAAAAAAATCAGTGACCCGGGTAGTTTCTCTATCCCGTGTGTCTTCGGTGATCTTTTTGTTAAACACGCGTTAGCCGACTTAGGCGCGAGTATAAACCTGATGCCCTTTTCGTTGTTTAAAAAGTTAGGGATTGGTATCCTTAACCCCACGCGTATGAGTATCAGGCTAGCCGATAGATCCGTCAAGTACCTGTTAGGAATAGTGGAGGGCGTTTTAGTGAAAGTCGACAAGTTCATCTTCCCGGTGGACTTTGTCATTTTGTACATCGAAGAAGACGTCGAGGTTACCCTGATCCTTGGCTGACCCTTCCTTGCCACCTCCCGAGCCATCATTGACGTAAGCAATGGTAAGCTCTTCCTTCGAGTAGGCGATGATGAAGTCACATTTTCTATCACCCCTTCGATGAAGAACACCCTAGCAAATGATGACTCATGTTTTTTCGTAGACACCGTGAGTGATGATTCTTTCTACTGCCTATCCAACTTTGAAAAAGAATTTTCTGCTTTTTGCTCCTCTTCTCTAACAACTGAATCGCTGTAAGGAAGTGATGAATCTTCTGATTGTCTTTCTGATTTTGAAAAAGAATTTTCTGATTTTTGTTCTTCCTCTGAATCGCTACAAGAAGCCATCTTGGCTGCTAGCCCCACCCCTTATTACGTTCCATATAAAATAGTTTATGAAGATATTATTTTTGAAAAAGAAAGAATCTCAAAATCCTCTTATGAAGAACCCCCTACCCTAGAACTTAAAGAACTTCCCAAACACCTTAAGTATGCTTTCTTAGAAAAAGATTCCAAGTTACCAGTTATCGTTTCGGCCTACCTCACGGATACGCAAAACGATAAACTTCTTCTAGTTCTATGTAAGCATCGTCGGGCTATTGCTAGGCAAATTTCAGATATCAAGGGCATAAGCCCATCTTTCTGTACCCATAAAATTTTAATGGAAGATAATTCGCGTAACTCTATCCAACCTCAGCGCCGTATAAACCCGAATATGAAAGAAGTAGTTAAGGGCGAGGTTATGAAACTATTAGACACAGGAATTATCTACCCTATATCGGACAGTAAGTGGGTTAGCCCCGTTCAGGTAGTTCCAAAGAAGGGAGGGATAATCGTAGTTAGTAATGAGAATAATGAATTAATCCCGACACGGACGGTGACAGGTTGGCGTATGTGTATAGATTATCGTAAGTTGAATGACGCCACCCGCAAGGACCACTTTCCTTTACCGTTTATCGACCAGATTTTAGAACGTCTCTCCGGCCATAGCTTTTATTGTTTTCTCGATGGCCTCTCGGGGTACTTTCAAATACCCATCTCTCCCGAGGACCAAGAGAAAACTACGTTTACTTGTCCCTTCGGCACCTTCGCTTACCGAAGAATGCCGTTTGGATTGTGCAATGCGCCAGCTACATTCCAGCGATGTATGCTCGCAATATTTTACAAGTACGTAGAAAGCATTATGGAGGTATTCATGGACGATTTCTCCGTGTTCGGCGATTCCTTCGATAGATGTTTAGAAAACCTCTAAAAAGTCTTAGAACGATGCGAAGAAACTAACCTTGCCCTAAATTGGGAAAAATGCCATTTTATGGTGAGGGAAGGGTTAGTTTTGGGTCATAAAATTTCTGCTAAAGGTATTGAGGTAGACGTTGCCACGATAGAAGTTATTGAGAAGTTGCCGCCGCCTACAAACATAAAAGCTATAAGAAGTTTCCTAGGCCACGCTGGTTTTTATCGTCGTTTCATAAAGGACTTCTCCAAAATCACTAAGCCCCTCACCCATCTCTTAGAAAAAGACGCTTCATTCATTTTTGATGACTCTTGTATTTCTGCCTTTGAATCAATTAAAGAAAAGTTAATTAACGCACCGATTATGATAGCTCCGGTGTGGGACCTTCCATTCGAGATTATGTGCGATGCGAGTAGTTTTGCGGTGGGAGCCGTATTAGGGCAACGCATATCTAAAAACTTCCACCCCATCTATTACGCTAGTAAAACCCTCACATCTGCACAAGAAAATTACACCACAACCGAGAAGGAGCTCTTAGCTGTAGTATTTGCATTTGATAAATTCCTCCCTTACATTACACTTTCAAAAATCATTGTTTTTACGGACCACTTGGCCCTTAAGTACCTTCTTGCCAAAATGGATGCCAAGCCTCGCTTGATTCGCTGGGTCTTACTCCTCCAGGAGTTTGACTTAGAGATCCGTGATAAGCGAGGAGCCGAGAACATGGCCGCCGACCATCTATCCAGATTAGATAACCCCTTTATAGAAAAATTAAATGAAAAATATTTTAATGACTATTTTCCTGATGAGAAGCTGCTTTTAGTTAATACATCTACTTCTCCTTGGTTCGCGCACATCGCCAACTATCTAGTGGCCCGGATTCTCCCAAAAGAGTTCTCCTCTCAGCAAAAGAAGAAATTCTTTTTTGAGCTGAAGAACTACTTTTGGGAAGACCCGCATCTTTTAGAAATTTGTGCAGATCAAGTGATAAGGAGATGTGTTTCTTATGATGAAGGAATTGATATTCTAAAACATTTGCATGAAGGTCCGACAGGTGGGCACTATCAAGCTGCTCGCACTGTTCACAAGGTGCTTTACACAGGTTTTTACTGTCCTAGCCTGTTTAAAGACGCGCAAGCCTTTGTGAGCAGGTGTGATAGTTGCCAACGGTCGGGCAACATCTCTAATAATAATGAAATGCCGCAAAATTATTTCTTAGAGTGCGAAATTTTCGACCTCTAGGGAATTGATTTTGTTGGCCCCCTTCCTTCTAGCTTCGGAAACAAATTAATTTTAGTTGTTGTTGATTATGTTTCACGATGGGCTGAGGCCCAAGCTCTTCCTACGAATGACTCCCGAGTTGTAGTCACGTTTCTAAAAAGATTATTTTCTAGATTCGTTACGCCACGCGCGATCGTTAGCGATAGGGGTTCCCATTTCTGTAACTCACAATTTTCAAAAATTCTTACCAAATACGGAGTTACGCATAAGCTTTCCACTGCCTACCACCCCCAAACTAAAAGACAAGTTGAAGTAGTTAATAGAGAAATAAAAAGAGTATTAGAAAAGACTGTTTCAACTTCTAGGAAAGACTGGTCAACATAACTTGACGATGCTCTTTGGGCCTACCGAATAGCGTACAAAACCGCCCTCGGATGTACGCCGTATCGGCTGGTCTATGGAAAATCGTGCCATCTGCCCGTAGAGTTAGAACATCGCGCCTTTTGGGCCTTAAAATTTTTAAACTTCGATCCCCACTCAGTCGGTGACCTTTGAAAATTTCAACTAAATGAACTCGATGAGTGGCGCTCTTATGCTTATGAAAATAATAAACTTTATAAAGAGCGGACGAAGCGTTTACATGGTAAACACTTAAGGCACCCTAAAAACTTGAAGCCGGGCGACCAAGTCCTTTTATATAATTCTCGTTTACGTTTATTTCCGGGCAAATTAAAATATCGCTGGTCTGGCCCGTTTTCTGTTTTAGAAGTATTTCCTTATGGAACTGTTTTAATTTCTCACCCTGATAAGGGTAATTTCAAAGTGAATGGTCAGCGTCTTAAACTGTATTTCTCTGGTGATGATGATGTCAGTCCAAACATTATTAAGTTTCTGCTTCACGAACTTTAATCTTGAACTTTTAATTTTTTGCTAAAAACAATTTTATTTTTGGACAACAATATTTTTGGACAATATTATTTTTTTGATGCATCGAGCTCAACGACGCTTTAACCAAAGGGTGCTCTTGGGAGGCAACCCAAGTTATCTTTTTCTATTTTCTTTATTTTACAAATTTTGCCTTGGACGGCTTCGACAAGCTGAAGCTTCTGTGATTGCCTGCTCCAACATTGCTGAATCCATCACGAAGTCCAAAGAAGACATTCGGAGGAACGACATCACTCAGCTTTCGCAGCAAATAAATCCGGGGAAGTACCTGTCTTTCAATTCTATCTTTCAATTCTGTACTTTACTTTTCTCTCCTTCTCCAATCCCCTTCTTTAGCCATTGAGGACAATGTCTATTTTAAGCTTGGGGGAGGACTTCCTCCTTCATTTGTGCTTAGTGTAAATATTTTTCTTTTTGTATATATTTTAAATATTTCCAAAATAAAAAAAATGAATATCTTAAAATTCAAAAAAAAAGAGAAAAATTTTCCAAAATCCAAAAAAAAAGAGAATATTTCACAAAATTAAAAAAAAAAATATATGTGTTTTTGAATAGTTTAAACATTTTTGTATTTCAATAGTACCCCTAGTTTTTGTTTTTGTTTTACTCAAAATTTTCTATAAATAACTTAGTTAATTATAATATTTTTAATCGTCCTTTTTAATTATGTTTCACAAGTAAAATGTTGGTCATGCTATGTTTCTAATTCACGGTATCATGTTAAGGTGAAATATTTCTCTAAAACTCGCATTTCTATTATGGTTTTTTGTTTTTTATTTCCTTTACTTTCTCAAAAATTCATCATCTACTATTTTCTTTTTCGTTTTTGAATAATTTTTGTAAAGTTAACTTTTGAATAGCGTAGTAGATGTGAACGATCCAAGTCACCTATTATTTCTATTTTCAAGTTAATTTCATCAATCTTCTTTTATTATCTAGGACTCGCATTTTGAAAATTTTCAAACCTTTGTTTTAAATAAATTCAAAAGCGTGAAAATGTTTTAGGCCGTTTTTGTTTTCGTTTGAGCTTTCCTGCCAACCCAAAAACTTTTACCACTAGTTAGCCATTTTTGAGCCTTTTTCCGAGTTCATTTGATAGCTCCTCCCTTCATTTCACTTTCATCAAAGACAAAATTTCCAACCTATCGAATCACACTAGCCTTTTTGAGTTTCATAAATTATTTTGACGATTTTGATAGGATATTTTTGTGATTTTTTGCGGGAGAAAGGTTTTTGAAAAAAAGTATGCTCAAAAGTGATGTTTATTTTTGTTTGGCCAATTCAAAAGGAAAATAAAAATATTTATGGCCTTTGTTTTGAAAAAATTAAAAAAAAATGAAAAAAAAGAAGAAAAAGAAAAAAATGTGTATATATTTTTATGAAAGATTTTGAAACTCTTTGCTTTGGTTTTCTGTGATTTTGAACCTTCACGTTTATCTTTGAATTCCACTCCTAATCATATTCCTAAACCAAACGTTTCTGTCCTATTTAAGTCCTTTTGATTCACGCTTATTGATTTTTTATTTAACAACTAAGAAAAGAAAAAAAGTAAATCAGCTTTAGTTTTGGATTTAAACCTAGATTTTTGTTAATTAAATTGATATAATTATAATGCGTTGCTTGGATCTAGTAACAACTCAATGCGTGTTTTTCATTTTTGTTGCTTTGCTTAAGTCTACTTAAAAAATCTCGTTAAAATTTTGGATGATTTGTTTTTATTTAGTAAAGTTTATAAAAGTTTTACTATACCTAAATAATTGTTTTAGACTTACATTTCACCTTTTTCCCTACTTAGAATTTCGCATAGTACTTGTGTAGGCATAATTAAAACTTTTTGATTAGTCCTTTTTATAAATTTCTAGTTTTATATTTTTGCTTGGGGACAAGCAAAGCTTAAGCTTGGGGGAATTTGATAATACGTTTTGTAGCCTAAACTATTATAGTATTTTCTATTTTCTATTGTACAAATCATGTCTATTATTAGTTTATTTTTTATCATTTTTATGTAAATATTATTGCCACTGACTTTTTCTTGTCTTTTTGCAGGTTTCCGGAAAATTGGCCAAAATGACCTGACACGCCCCACTATCACGCCCTCCCTGGGCGTGACCTAGGGCGTGTCACCCGATCCCGAGGACTCCTGCTGGAAGGGACAGAAAAACGATTAAAACCGCTGTCACGCCCCCTGACACGCCCTCCCTGGGCATGTCACCAGGCGTGACCATGGACATGTCGCCCTCTGCCGCAAAGCCTGCCGCCGCATTAAATGTTGTTTCTCCATAGCACGAAAACAGTATTGTCATGCCCCCCATCACGGGCGTGACCTTGGGCGTGACATCAACTTTTCGGTGACTGACGGATTTCCGACTAATAATTTGGACATGACGTGCCTGTCACGCCCCACCTACACAGGCGTGACCTAGGGCGTGACCACCGACGTACCGAAGCAATCATCCCCCCGCCAGAATCTAGAGCCCGAGGTCAACATAGTACTGTCACGCCCCCTGACACGCCCCCCTAGGGCGTGTCGGAGGGCGTGACCAACCCGAGATTTTCTTCTATAAATTGAGACCCCCCTCTCCATTTCAGCAAGCTTTGGTTGAGAGGGGGAGGTGCTGCCCCTTTGGTTCTTGAGTTTTTTTCATGCTTTCTCTCTCTCTCTCTCTCTCTCTCTCTCTCTCTCTTCCTTTGTAATTTTTGCTTAATCATGGTTTAATATTTAGTTGCCTTAGCTTTCCTTGTAATCTTTAGTGTTGCTTAGTGCTAATTGTAAGGCTAGAATAGGATTTAATTTTCATGCTCTTGTAATTTTAATTTCAATAGTGTAACTTGCCCTTTTTCATTAATAAAAGCATTCTTGTTTAGCTTGTCTTCTTTTTATGCTTCACTACTCATCCCCCCTCCTCCACTTCGCTATGATTAACTAATCCTCCTTGTACTCGATCTTAATGATCCGAGGTTAGAGCGATTAAGTTATGATAGTTTAATTAATCTTTTCTTTTTAGGTTAGGGCCTTGAATTACTCTTAATTAATCACGGGTTGGAGGTATATTATCGATATATACTCTCCACCTTTGCTTTCATTCTGGGCTAGCCGAGAGGCCGATAGAATGAAGTGAGCATTCAAGAGTAAAGGGAGTTGTACGCACCCATCGAGAGAGGTAGACGTCCAAATCTCCCGGATTGGAGTAAAATCCAATAGTGGGGTTCACCGCGTAAAGCGAGTTTTAGGCCTCCGATTTAGACGAGAGTCAGTCGGACCTTCCTAAACTCAGTTGGGCACGACTTCGAGAGAAGCGTGTTCAAGCTTTAGGAACTTCCACGGTCAAGGACCTTTATCCTATTAAGTTTAGATTTTTATCGCTTTTTCTTAATCGTCTTTAGCTGAGGTGAATCTTGATCGAGTGCATTTCCATTTCTTATTTTCTACCTTTTGTAGTAATCACCTATCTTGTGCTTTTTAATTAACTGCAATAGTTTCCTTTCTAGCATAGCTCTTTACTTAATAGCTTTACTTAATTGCAATAGTTCTCTTTCTAGTATAGTTTTACTTCCTTCCTTGCACTTAGATTTTCTAAAACCCTAGTTTTTCCGTCGATAAGATAATAGTGTTCGTGTGACTAAGCATAGCCAACAGTTCCCGTATTTCAATACGACACTTGTGTCCCCTAGCTACAATTCGATAGGTATACTTGCCTCATCGGGATGCTAGTTCGGTTGCGTTTATTTTCTTCGAACCCTAGCGCGCAACAATATCGTCAAGGACATTGCAAGGATCAGTGAGAACTGCAATAGCCTCCTCCACAACTTGGACTTCCTCCGGTGGTGTTGAGGTAATCACCTCCTAAATTTAAAGAACATCCTCCTCAATAGGAGTGGGAACAACACTACATGTACTAGCTTTAACCTGCATAATATTCTTAGCAATACTATGATAAAAGTACTATAGACAAAAGAAGGAGAAGTAATGCTCTGAGAAAAATTGAGCACAAACTTCTCACAAAGAATCAGTATCATACATGATGCTTATGAACAAGGTAGATAGGTGCAACCATATCGATTCCTAGATCATCCACAACTCGTGTATTTGCATCTGCATCATTCCCCTCGAAACATAAAGGAGATATGGATACATATCCGGGGGTAGAAGGTGTACAAATAATGAAAGGATTTAGAATGATTCGGATATCTGGCTTATCATCCTCATCCATCTGGTAAAGATATTTCGAACAATCCTTCAGAGTGTGATCCATGCTCAAAAAAAACAGGCATTGTTTTGAATTTTTCTTTGATCCTAATAGGGCCAGAGAGGAATTTAAAAATGTAACATATGGTGCATCAGAGTAGCAATAGGTTTTAGGCACTGTATATGAGGTACCATATGATGTCGATGCCCGATTTATTGAGCCTTAGGAACTAGAGCCACTCTGCTGCACCATTGGGCATTTATCACTAGCATGAGAGGTATCTTCGCACCAACAACACTAGATATTAAACTCGGCCCACATAATTTGAAGGTAGCCAACATTACTAGAAATCTACTATGCATGTTATTATACCCAACTAAATACAACTCAAGCAACTTAAAATTAAAACTAAGGGAAAATGGTATAAATGAATAAATGAGAAAACTAAAAACACTTATAACTACTTTACCAAATATAGATTCGTAATGCCAACTGCATTCCCTGGTAATTACACCAAAAACTTGATGTGCTAACGGCAAGTGCACTGGTCACATAATTAATATAAAATAGGCAAATTTTCCTAAATATCGATCTCACATGGAACACAGTAATGTGGAGTTTAGTTTCGAGGAAGGACTTGAGATTGATGTACTTACGAGTGGATGGGATGCAGAAAATGTGAGTGGATTTATTGAAAAAAATAAAAGAAACTAATTAACTATGCGGGTCGCCAACACCACAATACAATAAGGTGGATTTTGCAGGCCACTATGCACTACTTCGCTCGGCGAAAGGACGAGTAGGAACACAGGTTTGGCGAGTAGTCTAGCAGAATGGGCGAGTAGGCTGGCATAATGGGAGAGAAGGCTTGTGTAATGGAGTGGTGGGAAAATATGGAGTCGACACACTTCAACCACAACTAAACTAACATAGATTTTCACAACATGAAAATAATATTATAAATCATAGTTTAGTTGGCATACATCATCATAATATGAATATTATAACATACAACATTAATCCAAGATAAGAAAAAGGAAAGGGATACGACTGAATCTGGAGGCTTGTTGTAGATTCGCAGTAGGGCTCGTCGGGCCGTTAATCCGCGTCCTAGCTCGGACCCAACGATTGTTAGGGGTAGAGGAGGGTTGTCACTTCCTCCCAATGGACCCATCTTCCCTGGTAAACTATAATTTGGCCACGTCCGATGAGAAGAACTCCTTGCTTGGCGATGAAGATGAGCATATAATCCTCTCCATTAAGATCATGGATGATGTGATGCAGACTAAGGAAAAGCCCTCATGGGATGTGCAAGAAAATGGAGTCGCAGCTCCACATGTGGCAAAAATGGCATCGATTTTAGAATAGGGCGAAGTCTTGCATCTCAAATAGTAATCAATTGGAAAATAAGGTATGCACGGTCGAATGGACGACTGTGCATGCATCATGCGATAATAATAACACATAAATCCCACATCATAATGTTGCAGGAAACCATACATTTTTGATCACACACGGATAAAATAGCTCATGCGAGAACAAATCACATGGTTAGTAATTGAACGCTAAAAATCATGCATAATAGGAAGGTCATGCTTTTTTCCTTCATGCACGATTGAGTTTAACCGTGCGTTAAGAAAACGCATGGGCAATAAAAACATAAAATTTTAGACAAAAAGACAAGGTCATGTGATTTGGTCTTGCATTGGCAAAATATCCCATACGCAAGCAAATCGCACAGCCTAGAGCAGAGCACCAAAAAATAAAGCTGCAAGCATCGTATAATCGCACCTATTATGCATGAAGAAAAATGCACGACCGTGCAATTCCAATAGAAAATACTAGAACAATAATGCAGGTATGCACACCTGCATAGCAACATAATAGCCTGGAGCACACCTCCAGTACACATAAACAATAGAAACCAACATAAAAAATAAGCTTGGTAGAACCATGTTCTTACCCCTAGTAAAATGCAAAATTGTACACCACAATAGGCCTAAATAGTGTACTTAATGTGAAAGTATGTACAAGTTAAATATAAGCAATAATGACCTGAAAGTGTAGTGCACAAGAGTGAAATCTAGCCCAGGTGAGTCCGAAAACCCCTATAAATATCGGACTCATCAGTACGACTAGTCTAACGTAGAGGCAAGACCGGAAGAGCATTTTTCGCGTGCTACTACCACCATTACAACTAGGAGTCAGGTTGTTCAGTGTTCTTTATTAGCTTCTCCATAGATGTTGTAGAGTGACAGAGTGTGTTTTTATATTTGGACATGTACCAAGTGTATGCCCCTATTACTCTTTCATTTGTTTTCTTATTGTGGACTATCTTTTGATATATATTATATGTTGTGATTTGTAGACTTAGTTTAGTCTTTTACTTCTTTTCTCATTTGCCTTATAATATGATCGTACTAGCCAACAGGATCGATATCTTGTGGTGACAACTAACCCATGAGTTGGTGTCACCGTAAGGCGACGCATCTGGGGATAAAACCTTCTTTCGGTCATGCTTAATTATCGGGAGGAGGATTTTACAAATTGGTATTACTTGAAAATTGATCATAAGAGAAAGAAGAGCACAAAAACACTGGGTCACCCTGCTCGAGCTTTAATTTTGCGGACAAACTAAAGTAGCAAATGCAATTGTGTGCCCATGTGTGAAATCACACATAGTAGTTCATTAATCAATGTGTTAGGCCAACCCAACTGGGACACCACTTTTGTTTGACTTACCAATATGATTTTGTGGCATATCCTAGTCTAAAATCGACCTCGGATATAGATTAGTTATGGTATGAGGAAACCCAAAGTTACTAAGGGAAAAGTTTAATGCAAGATTCACTGCTTAAGGTTTAAACTCTGATGTTCCTACTTCACATGTTGAGTGATATTTTCACCTCTTACTTAATTGATAGGACCTTATTATAGAGAATTAGTGCATGTAATATATTAGTGGAATAGTTGGAGACTTGTAAACTTAACCGTCATACCAATGACTTGTTTACCTTGGAAAAATCACCATGATAAATACTAGAGGTTGAATATGAATTCAAATTTAGAGAAGGCCCATTTTTAGTTCGATCACATATTGACCTTGAGAAGGCTAACATAAATGGTAACTTGAGAGCCTAAAGTGTGTATCATATCAATAAGTCTCAGAATTGAACTCCAAGTCTAAGATTGTATGCCCTAAGGATTGTGTGCATACATAGGATGAATTCACTATAGTGATATCGAAAAAACTTATCCAAAAATGTATGGAGGCTTATACTTATGTTTATTGTGATAGTTTGGTACTGACTTCAGTGCTTCCCTAGACCTTATTTAGAAGATATTATATTATAAACATAGTGATCTTTAAATTTGGTATATTCAAATGTTACTCGAGTAAAGATGAGATTTTGAATATGCAATTAAGTAAACAAGAGGGTGGCAAACTAACTCTCGGGGATATACATAGAGGTTTGCCAAATTATATACATGTGACATTTAAAATCAAGAAAGTCGATACAATACATTAGGACATGGATTAAATAGGAGTAGAACTTGGCTATAGGTCCTCATGATCTTCGAGATGAACAATATATATATAAATAATCCCATGTGAGGGGCAGTATCATAGATCCACCTCCTCGATCCTAAAACGAGGATCTATAATATTATCTGGACAAATTGTTAGACATCATTGATTGAACAAATACTTGATGTTAGTCAAATTATTGAAAATATAAGAGTGCTAAATTTAGCTTCGTGGGATAAATATATCGCGTCATGAAATTTGTGGGTTGGAATTAAATTCCTACAGGTTAGAATTATGTTGGTACCCTAGTTTGGATTTGAGTTAAGTCCTCTCAATTAGTTTCTTGACCCAAGATTTATCTATGGTCAAAGGTTAGATTTAGGTTAGATCCTATCAGTTGTGTAGAGTTGTTGCTTATCCAGATTGAAAATCTGATTAAGTGTTTTTGGTTCGACTATGGTCAAACACCGCCCGACTATCGTCTATCAGTTGATCGACTATCGTCTATCAGTTGATCGACTATCGTCAGACAGCAGATCGACTATCTCTGAGTTAGTTCATCTCTGTTAAGCTCGACGATCTGTGGTCTCAGTATCGTCGATCGTCGAGTCCTGCTCGACTTTTTCTGTCCCGGCAGATTTCTTGTAGGTCGACTATCTGTTCTGATAGTTCGACTATCTGCTTTGATAGTTCGACGATCGTCGCGATTCGTTCGACTATCTTTTTGTCTGCATTTAGAGATATTGCACTCCTTCTCTTCTGTGAATTATTTATCATATACATGGCTTATTTTATTAAAGATTATTTCATTGATTTTATGCTTATATATCAAGGCAATCTTTTCCTCATTCTTTATGCATAAGTCAAGTTCTATCTGACAAAGTATTTTGTCCTATTAGTTGACAAATTTGTGTGCTTTATCTGCCATGCTGTCCTTTATAGCCGTTAGACACAGATGTCTTTCTTTGGCCGTAAAGAGTTTTTTTTCTATGTGACTTTCTCTAATATCTTTTGGACTTGCAGAATGAATAAGCAGCTTCTAAGAAAGCTTTATTTCTTTATAGAATGTCCTTCTGCAGGCTATTTGTACTATGTGTTATTTGCAGCCCAGATTGCAGATCTCAAAAGAAGACAAGATTCAAATCAAGAGAAAGTTAGAAGCCGTTACAAAGGCTGATATATAAAGAGCTATTGAAAGAAGTTCAAACACATACAGATAATACAGTTAATAGAGATATACAGATACACAGATTCAACAACAAGAACAAGTGTAGAACAACTCTCTTCTTCATTCCTGAGTTCATCCTTCTTACAGGAATATTCATACTCAGAGCTTCAAGTAGAAGAAGAAGAAGAAAGAAAAGCTGTTGAAGAAGAACATCCATTCCATATCAAGAGTCTTCTTCAAGCTGCTCCTTCAAGAACTTCAAGACAACAGATCTTCTCTGTTAAGAGTTCTAAAGAGAACCTGCACCCTAAAGCAAGGCTTTTTCCTGGATATTCTCTAAGCCAGGGGGAGCTTTGATTCCTTCAGAGCTTTTTATAGCTCAGTGCAATCCACTAGCTTCTCTAATTCTAATTAACAATAGAGAAGACATTCAAACTCTCTCAACCTCCTATACAAAGGGTTATTACTCCCTTCAAAAGTGAACCTTGGTGGCAGGGCACCTGAGCAAAAACCTGTGTTGGATTTTGAGCTCCTTATCAAAAGCTCAAAGGGTTTATTTGATCTACCTGAATCAGATCAGTTGGTGGCAGGGCACCTGAACAAAAACCTGTAGTGGATTCCTACCAGGGTGGTAAAAGAGTGGATGTACCTATTGAGAGGGAACCCCTATAAATCTTCTTGTATTGTCTGTGTTGCTTCTCTTAATTACTACACTGTGGCTGTGAGTAGAATTAACTAGGATTGCTAGTTGTTGTGTTAGGACTAAAGCTTAAACTGTAATTTCAGTTAGCTTTCTCTTGTGCACCTCACTTTGTGTTAGGCTCTAGGGTTTCTTATATCTATATACTTATTCTGCAAATTTACTCTAAGGGAGTTGAGTAGATTGTAATATTTTTGATTACTCTATTCATCCCCCCTCTAGAGTTGTATCTATCCTCACTTTCAATTTGTATCAGAGGGAGGTTGACTGACTGTGCAGGCTAACACCTGAGTCACAAGATCTAGATAGATACCAAGTTTATAGATATTGACTTCATTGCCCAGTACAAGGATTACTCTAGCACCAGACCTCTGGTATGAAACTTAGCAAAGTTCAGCATCTAGAAGGCAAGAATCAGACTGTATATGAAATCTATTGATGAAGATATCCTTTCTTCTATTTTGACAGGACCACCAACACCACCTGCTGCAACTACTGCTACAACTTCAACAAATCTTAGTGCAGTTCCACCTCCTGACTACAATGATGCTTACAAGAAAGTAAAGATAGCTGATGCAAAATCTATGAACATTCTGGCTCAGACCATGTCTGATGAAACTTTCCAGAAAGTGGCTGATTGCACTTCAGAACAAGCCATGTGGGACTCACTGAACCACATTGTTGCTGGTTCAGCTGATGAGAGGAAGGACAGAAGGTCCAACCTCACATCCCAATATGAGAATTTCAAGAAGACTGAAGCAGAATCAGTAGATGCAATGTACACCAGGCTCAGCTCCATCATCAATGAGCTGGGAAACCTTGATAAAGAAATCACATTGACAGAAGTCAATGACAAAATATTGATGTGCTTCCCCAGCACATGGGATCTCAGGATCTGGCCCATCAAAGAGTCCAGAAGTACAACTGAGATCTCAACTGAAGCTCTCCTTGGCAAGCTCAAATCATTTGAGCAAGTATTGAAGACCAGGGAAGCTGAAGCTGAAGCCAAGACTCCCACTCCAACCAGGAAAGAGTAAACTCTTGCTCTAAAGGCTGCTGATGCATCTGAAGGAAGCCAATCAAATGAGGATATAATGACACTCTTTGCCAAAAGGTTTCTCAAAATGGGCAGAAAGGACTTCAGAAAGAAGTCTTCCAGATATGAAGACAAGCCAAGGTATGACAGAACACCAGCTAAAGAACTTATATGTTATTGCTGCAGGAAACCTTGACACATTCTACCTGAGTGTCCAGAGGAAAAGAATAAGGAGAAGAGAAAAGACAAAGAATATCAGAAGTACCATTCCAAGTCCTCCTCCTATAAAAACAAGAAGAAGGAGAAAGAATTTGTTGCTGAAACCTGGAGTGATACTAATGAGGAATGTTCCTCCTCAAGCTCCAGTGAAGATGAGGAAGAGAAGAAGGCAAAAGAAATTTTCCTAATGGCAACTGATGCCTGCAGCACTCATTCAGCTGCAGAGAGTTCTGATGAAGAAGAAATGTCTACTGAAGATCAAGTACTGTCTTCTTATTATTTTACTTCTGTTGAATTTAGATTTGATTAGCTCAGAAATGGAAATTAAGGAGCTTAGAAATAGGATAGCTGAATAAGAATCCCTATCTAGTGAAAATGCTAGGCTAGAAGCTGAACTTACTAGATCTACTGAAGAAATCAAATTTCTTAAAACTGAACTAGCCAAATCTAAAAGATTAGAAGAATCTCTTAATGGTAGAATTCTTAAGCTGCTAGAGATTACTAGCATGTCAAACACTAGGATAGGTAACAATAAGCTAGGCTTAGGAGCTTCACCAAGTAAACCCCCCATGGTTCTGAAAAACCATCTTTTCACTCCAGTAAACTTTATTTCAGCTGATGGAATAAAGAATACTGAGCAAGTAATTTAAGTTAACAAAGCTTTAAATAAGGCTAAGAGAGAAAAGAGAAAATACAAATTTAAAGAAATAAAAAAATCGTTGAACTATGCTCTACGATCGTAGGCCCAATGGTCGACCGATACTCGACGATATGGGCATCGATCATCGAACGTTGATCGATGATCTGAACATGATTTTCAAAATAATAATCAGAACCTTAGAAACACTAAGGTAAATAGAAACACTAGGTTCATTTACCCATCAACTGTATGGAGTATTCCACCTAGAAGATCCTATCCCTTAGGATATAAACCTCAGCCTACTTATTCTTTCATTTCAAGTTTTAATTATGTGAAGAATAATGGACCCAAGGTTGTCTTGGTCCACAATGTCTAACTTATTATTTTGTAGGTAAAGACCTATCCAATTACTAAAGACAAATGGTATTTGGATAGTGGTTGTTCCAAACATATGACAAGAAACAAAAACAATCTGTCAAGCTTCAAGACCAAGCTTGGACCAAAGGTGATATTTGGGGATTCTAGCTGTGGTCAAACAGTAGGATATTGTAAGTTTACCATTGGAGAAGTGACATTCAAAAGGGTTGCATATGTAACTAGGCTGAAGCATAACTTAATCTCAGTAAGCCAGTTATGTGATGCAGGTTATCAGGTATCATTCACTAACACTCTTTGCAATATTACTTTAAATAGTAATGTAGTGTAAGTAGGCATTAGACAGGGTAATATTTACTTAGTAGATTTTAATTCAACTCAATCTGAAATCTTCCTGTTTAATGAAGTAACCAATAACAACACCTTATGGCATAAAAGGCTTAGCCATGTTAACCTCAAGAATATATCTAGGTTATCTCAATACAACCTTGTTAGAGGCTTACCTTCTTGCCCCTACAAGAAGGAAGGTCTATGCAGGGCTTGTCAATTAGGCAAGCAAACGAAAAATTCTTTCAAATCTGTAAATAAGAGTGATTCACCTAGAATCCTGTATTTATTGTACTTGGACCTTTTTGGCCCAATAGTACAAAGTCTAGGAGGGAAATTTTACACTTTAGTGATTGTAGATGATTTCTCTAGGTTCACTTGGGTGTTCTTTTTGAGAACTAAGGCTGATAACTTCAAAGTTCTTACAGACTTTCTACTATGTGTACAGACTGAGTATTCTACTCATATTGCCTTGATCAGAAGTGATCATGGTACTGAGTTTGAGTCTCTTCTCATGCAAGAATTCTGTGAGAAAGAAGGTATCAAACATAGCTTCTCTGCTCCTAGAACTCCTCAACAAAATGGGGTAGTGGAAAGAAAAAATAGAACACTAATTGAAGCTGCAGGAACATTGTTGGCAGATGCTAACATGTCTCTCTCTTATTGGGCAGAAGCTGTTAGCACAGCTAATTATGTTTTGAACAGAAGTCTAAAACATAAGCTTAAGGGTAAAACTCCTTATGAATTACTTAAAGGAAAGAAACCTAAAATTAACTATTTTAGAGTCTTTGGTTATGTAGTGTACATTCACAATAACAACAAAGAATATCTTAGAAAGTTTGAAGCAAAAGCTTCAATGGGAATTTTTCTTGGATATTCCCAAGTAAGCAAAACTTATAGGGTGTTTAACAAATCAACTTTAAAAATAGAAGAGTCTGTGCATATTTCCTTTGATGAGTAAAAAATGTTTTACAAGGAGAAGGAAACTTCTCCTTCACTGATTTAGACAATTATGAAGACTTTGTGGAAGCAGTTGTTGTACCACCAACAGTTTATCCTATTGCACAAGAGTAATTAATCCAAACTATTGTTGAAGATCACATCCCACCTACTGATCTTGTCACACTTAGAGAACATCCTACATCTCAAGTGATTGGTGACATATCAGCTGGTGTGCAAATAAGACACAAATTAAGACAGGATGTGATGCATGCTTGTTTCCTTTCACAAATTGAGCCCCTCACTATAAAAAATGTTGAGCTAGATCCCCACTTGATCCTTGCTATGCAAGAGGAGCTTAATCAATTTGAAAGATGTAAAGTATGGACTTTGGTTCCAAGACCAAAAGGCCAACTAATCATAGGCACCAAGTGGGTGTTTAGAAACAAGTTGGATGCCCAAGGAACTATTATAAGGAAGAAAGCTAGGCTTCTAGCTTAGGGCTACAGACAAGAGGAAGGTATAGACTATGACCAAACCTTTGCCCCTGTTGCAAGGCTTAAGGCAATAAGGATCTTTCTAGCCTATGCAGCCTATATGAAGTTTAAGGTTTTTCAAATGGATGTTAAAAGTGCATTTCTAAATGGTGAGCTAAAGGAAGAGGTGTTTGTTGAACAACCTACTGGGTTTGTTTCTTCAACTCAACCCTCATTTGTTTATAAGTTGCAAAAAGCTCTTTATGGACTTAAGCAAGCACCCAGAGCCTGGTATGAGACTCTAGCTAGTTTACTGTTAGAGCACAACTTTGTTAGGGGAGTAGTTGATAGAACCCTGTTTGTTAAGCATCACAAGGACACAATCCTGTTAGTTCATGTCTATGTGGATGACATTATCTTTGGTTCCACTGATCCCAAACTATGCAAAAGGTTCTCAGACCTGATTCACACTAAGTTTGAGTTGAGTAGTATGGGTGAGCTTTCTTACTTTCTTGGTCTCCAAGTAAAGCAAGATGTTGATGGCATCTTCCTCTACCAATCCAAATATGCTAAGGAATTGGTAAAGAAATTTGGGATGGTTGATGCTTCAGCAATGCATACACACATGGCTATAAATATAGTTATAGATTCTGATGATAAGGGTAAGCCAGTTGATAAGAAAAACTTTAGGGCCATTGTTGGTTCCCTATTGTATTTAACTACAAGTAGACCTGACATAATTTTTTCCACATGCCTATGTGCTAGATTCCAGGTCAACCCCAAGGAATCTCATTTGATTCTTCTCAAGAGAATTTTGAGATACCGGAAGGGATGTCCAAATTTAGGACTGTGGTACCCAGCTGAATCAGAATTTGAGTTAATTGGATACTCTGATTCTGACTATGCTGGTTGTAGAGTTGACAGGAAAAGTACCTCAGGGACATGTCAGTTCCTGGGAGAGAGATTAGTCTCTTGGTTCTGCAAGAAACAGGCTTCTGTCTCAACTTCAACTGCAGAGGCTGAATATATAGAAGCTGCTAGTTGTTGTTCACAGATCCTGTGAATTCAAAACCAGCTTTTGGATTATGGGTACACACACAAGAACACAAAAATCATGTGTGACAGTACCAGTGCTATTTCCTTAGCACAAAATCCTATGCACCACTCTAGGACCAAGCACATTTAGATCAGACACCATTTTCTAAGAGATTGTGTGGAAAAGAACAAAATCAGTCTTGAGTTCATATCCACTGACCTTCAGAGAGGTGATATTTTCACCAAGCCCTTAGATGAATAGAAACATCTATTCTTTTTGAATCAACTAGGTATGATAAATGGAGTAGACCAAGTGTAATTTCTTCCTATGTTGAAATCTGCTCGAATATCGTCTAATGTCGTTCAACCATAGTCGAACAGTTTGAGCCTATCGTCGACCTATGGTTGATGACGGCTCGATTGTTTCTGAAGACAGAAATAGTCGATCGATATCTCGACTACTTTGCTTCAGGAAACGATCGTCGAACGATCGATCGACCATCGTTTCTAATATTTGTTGAAATAGGTCAATGATTGCTGTTTAAATATAAACCGATGGTCGACCTAGGTTAATAGATCGTGCTTTTTGTAGTCAACAGAGCTCGTCGTTTCATATTCCTCATTCCTGCTTGAAAGGTTTTACTTGAGATCTGCCCCGCGCTTTCTGCTTTCGTCTCTCTCGTCTTCCTCAACCAAATCCATGGCGATTGCTCCATCTTTGCTGACCGTGATGAAGTTTGATGACGGCTATAGCGTCGATTTTGATTCTTTCAATGCCTGCGATGCCGATATTCTCGAAATGCTACAGTTATGCAAAGATCAAGGACTGGAGAAGCTTATGTCTACAAGGATAAAGATAAATATTCCAGAAATCAAAGAATGGGTCTATACATCGTCTTCCAGCGACGAATCGATGACAGGGACTATCACCGGCGAGGAGGTAATTTTGACTCCTGCCATCTTAATTGAGATTTTTGGTTTGATCAATGGTCAAGAAGAGTATGATCAAGATACTCAGGAGTATAGCTGGATGCTATTAGAGCTAGGACATGCTGAAGGCATTCCTTCCAAGTTGCTGAAGGTAAGCTTCCCTATGAAGATCAAGTTCTTAGCAGAACTAGTAGGGAAAGTCTATTGGGAAAGCACTCTGCGAACGATAACATTACCAGGAAGCAGTTTGCCTTAATGTGCGCTATTGCTAACAGGAAAGAAATAAATTGGGCTGGAATAGTTTTTGATTTAATCATGAAAAAGAATTCAAAGAAAGAGGTAACCCTTGGTAGGGTAATTGGGATATTTCTAAGAGAGAAGTATCCTCAGCTGTTGGGAACAGTCTCATCATCAATCAATGCAAGCAAGAATATGGATCCCACTCTGTTCATCAAGTGGAGAAGGAATATCCAGAAGCCTTCACCTGTTGGGGTTGCTCCTGTTCAATCTGAGAACACAAGGACAGTAACAGTCACTCCCCACCTAATAGAAGGAGGCTCTTCCATTTCCCCCATTCCATCTACATCTACATTTGCATTGCCATCCACTTCTATTACAGTACCATCTACATCCACTGCTATTCTCCATGCATCACCACCAGCATCTCCAACTCCTTCACACCTTGCTGGGATTTCAAATCTTTGTATTGATCCGTTGGTTACTAAGACACTTCCAACTCCACCTCAATCACCAATTTCACATCAAGATCATATTGATCTTGATACATCTGCATCTCCATCACCAGTTCATGCATCTGCATCTCATCAGGAGAACATCATCCCTGATGTTCATCCATCTGTTGTGATTCCCCCATCTACATCGTTTGATATCACACCAGCTCTCATTGCAAGCATCATGGAGCTAATTACTCCTTCAATCAAATCAATTATTGAAGAAGCAATTGCCCCTCTTGTTGCCTCCATTTCATCTCTTACATCCTCCATTACTGCCCTCTCAAATTCTGCTGAGCCCTCTTCTCTTAGGGGCCTGAGTTCAGTACCCACTGAAGTCAGGCAGTGGGAGATGTTCCAGGAAGATGTCTCAGGACTTCCACTGGTCATTCTTTTAGCTGCAGTT
Source organism: Platanthera zijinensis (assembly GCA_039513925.1). Taxonomy (NCBI): domain Eukaryota; kingdom Viridiplantae; phylum Streptophyta; class Magnoliopsida; order Asparagales; family Orchidaceae; genus Platanthera; species Platanthera zijinensis. Next base: position 150,695,720 of record CM077079.1, read on the forward strand.
CCAGAAGATACACCATCAGATGAAATTCATACAGCTGTAGATTCAGAAATTACAACATCAGTTGCAGTTACAGTTCCAGATACAGCTGAAGTTATAGCTGAAATTCAAGACACAACTGTTGCTCTAGAAGCTCAAGTTATAACTGAGGCTGAATTTGCTTTCAGAGTTTGTCTTGAAGAATCATCTACTCCTATTATTGCCATGTATCTAGAAGGAGTCATTACCTCCTACCTAGATGACTTATGGGAGTTAGGAAATTCGGTAGGTAATACAATTAATCATTTCACTGACATGTTGACTTACATGTTAACTTGTGAACACCTTGAAGGGATGTTTCTATACCATTTAGAAAATTTGTGTGTCCCTTTGGCTACAGATCAAGCTCAAGATGCTCCATAACCTGCTCCAGAACTTGCTACAGAAGAACTGGTCCTCAAGACAGTTACATATATTTCAGAAGAGAAATCAACTGTATGGGATGATACTCCAGGATTAGATCTGGATTTCCTATTGGCTCAGGATGCCATAGAAGAAGAAAAAGAAAAGGCTGCATTAAAACTAAAGAAAAAGCTGTTCAAGATATCATTGATCCTTATGACCAACCTCAGTCATCTCATTCTGATGATGAGGAAGATTCAGAGGATTTTGAAGGAACCAAGAAAAGGAAAATTGCTCAAAGGAAAAGGAAAGCTCAAGCTCCTCCTCCTCCTAATCTAGATAATGACTTCCCCTTTTTCATATTGAAAGGGATTGACCCCAAGTCTAAGGATTTTCAATATTGGATGGGACTGTCTATAAATCAGCAGAAGAAGAGGAAGAAGAGCAAAAGATATGATACTCCGGCTCCCAAGTGGACTCCTAGAGGTCCTCCTCCTCCTCCTAGTCCAGGAGCTTCAGGGAAGGTATCTTCTAATCCCTCAGCTCCTCCAGCCAGATTTACACCTTCTCAGGCATATCAGAGAAGAGGAAACCCAGGTTACCAGGACAGATCTCATTCAGGCCAACAAAGACAAGTAGTTGGACCTAAAGAGCAGGTGAAGGAGATGACTTACCAGGAACCAACATTTTCTCCTCCTCCTTCACCTAAAAGAATATTTTCACCTTTTAAGGAGAGCAAAATTCTTCCCTCCAAAAAGCCAGCTCAGATTAAGCATGTAGATTCAAAAGGAAAAAGAGTAATTTACTCTGACAAGTCAAGCAAGAAATTATCAGAGGTTGCACCACCATCATCTCTTGTTATTCAAGAAGACATAGAACAAGCTGTAGGTCTGTTAGACCTTTCTACAAAGTTCAAGACTATAAATCCTCTAGATCTAGCTGATGAAAATGCTTATGAAAGCCAAGAGCTTAATCCTGAGTTCAGTATGGCCAGATTTCTTGAGTTAGTTGGATCAGCCCAAATTAGAAAAGCAGAAGCTGAAGGCAAAGACATAACAGGCTTAACAACTATGTCAAAGTTCAAAGAAAAGGAACTAGACAGATATCAAGTCAAACCAGAAGTTTTTGATGCCTCAATATATATGGAAAAGCATCAGAGGGATGTTTTTCCCAGAGCAAGTGAATCTAAGATTATTGGAGAACAGGACTTGAAGATTTCAAAGAAGGATGCTCTTGATCCTAAAAGGAAAATTTCCATCCTTCCTGTTTCTTTCACTTCTAAACCAGACTCTGATATTGTTTAATTTATTTGTATTGACAGTCTGTTTTGCTTGATTGTTTGATTTTATGTTTGATATGAAATGCTGCTTATTGATATGATATGATACACTTTGATCCTAACAGGTTATTATTGTTTTTATATCTATTTATAGCATTCTTTTTGTTTTGAGAGACTTGACCCAAATAGGGGGAGATTGTTGGTACCCTAGTTTGGATTTGAGTTAAGTCCTCTCAATTAGTTTCTTGACCAAAGATTTATCTATGGTCAAAGGTTAAATTTAGGTTAGATCCTATCAGTTGTGTAGAGTTGTTGCTTATCCAGATTGAAAATCTGATTAAATGTTTTTGGTTCGACTATGGTAGAACGCCGCTCGACTATCGTCTATCAGTTGATTGACTATTGTCTATCAATTGATCGACTATTGTCTATCAGTTGATCGACTATCGTCAGACAGCAGATCGACTATCTCTGAGTTAGTTCATCTCTGTTAAGCTCGACGATATGTGGTCTCAGTATCGTCGATCGTCGAGTCCTGCTCGACTTTTTCTGTCTCGACAGATTTCTTGTTGGTCGACTATCTGTTCTGATAGTTCGACTATCTGCTTTGATAGTTCGACGATCGTCATGATTCGTTCGACTATCTTTTTGTTTGCATTTAGAGATATTGTACTCCTTCTCTTCTGTGAATTATTTGTCATATATCTGGCTTATTTTATTAAAGATTATTTAATTGATTTTATGCTTATATATCAAGGCAATCTTTGCCTCATTCTTTATGCATAAGTCAAGTTCTATCTGACAAAGTATTTTGCCCTATTAGTTGACAAATCTGTGTACTTTATCTGTCATGCTGTCCTTTATAGCCGTTAGACACAGATGTCTTTCTTTGCCCGTAAAGAGTTTTTTTCTATGTGACTTTCTCTAATATCTTTTGGACTTGCAGAATGAATAAGCAGCTTCTAAGAAAGCTTTATTTCTTTATAGAATGTACTTCTGCAGGCTATTTGTACTATGTGTTATTTGCAGCCCAGATTGCAGATCTCAGAAGAAGACAAGATTCAAATCAAGAGAAAGTTAGAAGCAGTTACAAAGGCTGATATATAAAGAGCTATTGAAAGAAGTCCAAACACATACAGATAATACAGTTAATAGAGATATACAGATACACAGATTCAACAACAAGAACAAGTGTAGAACAACTCTCTTCTTCATTCCTGAGTTCATCCTTCTTACAGGAACATTCATACTCAGAGCTTCAAGTAGAAGAAGAAGAAAGAAAAGCTGTTGAAGAAGAACATCCATTCCATATCAAGAGTCTTCTTCAAGCTGCTCCTTCAAGAACTTCAAGACAACATATCTTCTCTATCAAGAGTTCTGAAGAGAACCTACACCCTGAAGCAAGGCTTCTTCCTGAATATTCTCTAAGCCAGGGGGAGCTTTGATTCCTTCAAGGCTTTCTATAGCTCAGTAAAATCCACTAGCTTCTCTAATTCTGTTTAATAATAGAGATGACATTGTAACTCTCTCAACCTCCAGTATAAAGGGTTATTACTCCCTTCAAAAGTGAACTTTGGTGGCAGGGCACCTAAGCAAAAACCTGTGTTGGATTTTGAGCTCCTGATCAAAAGCTCAAAGGGTTTACTTGATCTACCTAAATCAGATCAGTTAGTGGCAGGGCACCTGAACAAAAATCTGTAGTGGATTCCTAACAGGGTGGTAGAAGAGTGGATGTACCTATTGAGAGGGAACCACTATAAATCTTCTTGTGTTGTCTGTGTTGCTTCTCTTAATTACTGCACTGTGGCTGTTAGTTGAATTAACTAGGATTGCTAGTTGCTGTGTTATGACTAAAGCTTAAACTGTAATTATAGTTAGCTTTCTCTTGTGCACCTCACTATGTGTTAGGCTCTAGGGTTTCTTATATCTATATACTTATTCCGCAAATTTAATCTAAGGGAGTTGAGTAGATTGTCATATTTTTGATTACTCTCTATTCACCCCCCTCTAGAGTTGTATCTATCCTCACTTTCAATTGGTATCAGAGGGTGGTTGACTGACTGTATAGGCTAACACCTGAGTCACAAGATCTAGATAGATACCAAGTTTATAGATATTCACTTCATGTCCGGGTACAAGGATTACTCTAGCACCAGACCTCCAGTATGCAACTTAGGTAAGTTTAGCATCTGGAAGGCAAGAATCCGACTGTATATGAACTCTATTGATGAAGATATCTTTTCTTCTATTTTGACAGGACCACCAACACCACCTGCGGCAACTACTGCTACAACTTCAACAAATCTGAGTGCAGTGCCACCTCCTGACTACAATGATGCTTACAAGAAAGCAAAGATAGTTGATGCAAAAGCTATGAACATTCTGGCTCAGACCATGTGTGATGAAACTTTCCAGAAAGTGGCTTATTGTACTTCAGCAAAAGCCTTGTGGGACTCACTGAACAACATTGTAGCTGGTTCAGCTGATGAGAGGAAGGACAGAAGGTCCAACCTCACATCCCAATATGAGAATTTCAAGAAGAATGAAGCAGAATCAGTTGATGCAATGTACACCTGGCTCAGCTCCATCATCAATGAGCTGAGAACCCTTGATAAAGAAATCACATTGACAGAAGTCAATGACAAAATATTGATATGCTTCCCAAGCACATGGGATCTCAGGATCTGGCCCATCAAAGAGTCTAGAAGTACAACTGAGATCTCAACTGAAGCTCTCCTTGGCAAACTCAAATCATTTGAGCAAGTACTGAAGACCAGGGAAGCTGAAGCTGAAGCCAAGACTCCCACTCCTACCAGGAAAGAGCAAACTCTTGCTCTAAAGGCTGCTTATGCATCTGAAGGAAGCCAATCAAATGAGCAGCTAATGACACTCTTTGCTAAAAGGTTCCTCAAAATGGACAGAAAGGACTTCAGAAAGAAGTCTTCCAGATATGAAGACAAGCCAAGGTATGACAGAACACTAGCTAAAGAACTTATATGTTATTGCTGCAGGAAACCTGGACATATTCTACCTGAGTGTCAAGAGGAAAAGAACAAGGAGAAGAGAAAAGACAAAGAATATCAGAAGAACCATTCCAAGTCCTCCTCCTACAAAAACAAGAAGAAGGAGAAAGGATTTGTGGCTGAAACCTGGAGTGATACTGATGAGGAATCTTCCTCCTCAAGATCCAGTGAAGATGAGGAAAAGAAGAAGGAAAAAAAAATTTGCCTAATGGCAATTGATGCCTGCAGCTGAGCAATATGCTAATACTCTGCCGGTCTACCGCCACGCGGTATCCCGCTACCGCCTCACAGTATTACTCGATAATCGTTGAGTCCACTCGGTGCTATCGAATCCTCATGACATTCTTAATGTACACTCGATGATCGCTACCATCGCGCGGTATATACTACCACCGCGCGATAGCATCCTGACACTCAGTGTCGAGTCGACACTTCCCCTGGCACTGGTGCAAGCTGGCCCACCAGTGCATCCCGAGCCTGAGTCAACTCTCTTGACTCAAAAATGCTTTGGATGGGTCTAGCGTGAATCGAGATGTTACAAATTCTATAAAAAAAATAAAAGATTTTGTCCCCTAAATAAGACTATGGGGGAAAATAAAGTAAGGTTTGAGTTTAAGTTTACCTTGGGGAAACAACCTTGGGTAGCGCTTCTACATCAAGTCCACTGGCTCCCAAGTATAATTCTCTTTTCCATGATTAGACCATAGAACCTTAACCAAAGGAACACTCTTTCACCGCAAGCTTCTTGTCTCGATGTTAACTATCCGCACCGGCTCTACTCGAATGGACCTATCATTTGCAACTATTCCATTTGTGGCGGGGACATGCTGATCGGGTTGTAGTAGTGCTTTACGAAGCAACGGCACATGGAAGACATCGTGCAAATTTTCTAGCTCAGATGGAAGCTCCATATGATAGGCCAAAGGACCAATTCTTTCAAATATAACATAAGGCCACACATATCTCGGGCTGAGCTTCTTTCTACCGCGCACACGAAACATTCCATGCATTGGCCTGACCTTCAAGAACACCTTGTCACCCACTTGGAACTACACCATTCAATGCTTCGTATTATAATACTTTGCCTGCCAACTCTGAGCCTCTATCATACAGTCTCGTATCAATCTAACCATAGCATCAGTGCCAAAAATATACTCCACTCCCAAAGCATTTGGGTCTTCATCCTACACCCACGATAGTGGGGTTCTACACCTCCTCCCACAAAGTGCTTCGTAGGGTGCCATTCGGATGCTAGCTTGATAACCGTTATTGTATGAAAACTCCACTAGAGGTAAAACCTTTTCCCACGGCTCGCCCTTATCCATCACACATAATCTCAACAAATCTTCCATGGTTCTGATGTTCCTCTCAGACTAGACATCCGTCTGAGGATGAAAAACCATACTAAAGGAAAGGCGAGAGCCCATATATTCTTGAATTGACCTCCATTCCTTGGAATTGAAGCAACCATCGCGGTCAGAAATGATTGTCTTAAGCACCCCATGGTACCGCACAAAATGCTCCACAAAGAGATGCACCAAAACATCAACATGTGACTCCTTCCTCATTGGAATGAACCTGGCAACCTTCGTCAAGTAATCCACAATCACCCAAACTGAATCGTTCCTAGAGCGCGAGTGAGGTAACCCGTGGATGAAATCCATGAAGATATCCTCAAACTTCCACTCTAGAATGGGAAGTGATTGCAACAATCCACCAGGCCTATTGGACTCCACCTTAACCTTCTAACAAGCCTCATAGTGTATAACGTAGTACATGACATCCCTCTTCATCCCTAGCCAAAACATGGCCCTTCGCAAGTCAGTGTTTATTTTGGCAATGCCAGGGTGCACAAAATACTTGGTGCAATGGGCCTCTCTCAAGATGTCTTCCCGGATTCCACCACCCTTGGGAATATAGATCCTACCATGGAAATGAATGAGGCTTTCCTTCAGGGTATACTCTTCAGCAAATCCACTCTCAATTTCCTTATACATAGGGGCTAGAGCAGCTTCCTTCCCTTGCTCAGCCCGGATCTGCCCACAGATATCACATACAATACTTAAGACAGCTAAGTATTCAGTATATGTCTCGGAATGATCCTTATGCACCAGCGTAATCTCCATCTCCTCAAGTACCCTAACCAACTCCATAACCATTAATTGAGATTTTGGTCTCATCACTGGAGCCTTCCTGCTTAAAGCATATGCCACCGTGTTCGCCTTCCCGGGGTGATAGTTCAATGTAAATTCATAATCACAAAAAAAATCCAACCACCGTCGCTACCTCAAATTCAAATCCATATGGGTGTGAAAATACTTCATATTCTTATGATCTGAAAAGTTCTCACAGTGGACGCTATATAAATAGTGCCTCCAAATTTCCATGGAGAAGACCACTGCTCCCAACTCCAAATCATGCACTGGATATTTCACTTCATGCTTCTTAAGCTGCCACGAAGCATATGCAATCACATGCTTATATTGTATCAACACCGACCCCATGTCCTGATAGGATGCGTCAGTGTATATTTGAAATCCTTCCTTTCTAGATGATAGGGCAATGATTAGTTTGTAGGAAAGACGGTCCTTCAGCTCTTAAATGGCCGCCTCATATTCGGGTAACCACATGAAAGGCACACCCTTCCTGGTCAGTATAGTGTGGGGAAGTGTGATCTTGATTGTGTAAAACACCATATCCGGCGAGTGGAGCGGGTCGACAGGGACCAGATCGGCAAAGGACCAGTGGCCCAGCACGACCAAATGGGGGTGGACGTTGGAGGGGGTTGTGGAGCGGTTCGGCTCCACTCACCCTAGGGTTCTCGCGAGCATTGGGCGAGTGGAGCGGGTTGGCTCGCACTCTCCCCGGGTGTTCGGCATGCAACAAGCGAATGGGGTAGGTCGGGCCCGCACTTGCCCAAGGCCGGCAAAGGCAGCGAGTTCCAGCTCCACCGAGTACTCGCCTCCCCCAGCGAGCGGAGGGTCCATAGGGCCGCTCGCCCAGTCTCCTGTGGTGTATATTTACTCTTTTACCACCGCTAGCCTGTCTATAGCCAGTTAGAACAGCGGAGTTATGTTGTTGGCAGACCCAGTTGGGCTGCATATAGCTATTTAGAACAACAGAGATCAACAATTTGTAGGCCATTTTCAGAAATCTATAAATAGACCTAAGGGGGTACCTTAAAAGACATGATTACTAGTGCCCAGGTCTTCTTACGCTTACTGAGATACCCTTAGCTTGACATTTGGCTAGGGAGGGTGTTAGAACACCTTATTACTGAATTAGGCTAGGATTACTATTCTTTGTTTAAGATTTTTTTTTGACCCAACTTGTATAGACTATGGTCATATTTTATTTCCAGAATTGTTATTTCAGAAGGTATTCCAGCAGTGCTCAGTTCGACGAACTTAGATCTCAACTAAGAGCTCAGTTCGACGAACTCATGGCTCAGCTTGACGAAAGTAAAAGTTCAGTTCGACGAAATCCAAGCTCAGTTTGATTAAATCCTTGCTGAGTTCGACGATCCGTTAATTTCTCTATTATAGAAGGCAAAATGTTTTCAAATGCTTAATAACTGTCAGCTAAAACTCTAATATTTAATGCTAAATATTCTAACAAATATAGCTGTTTAAGGTAGCATTAAATATGGATTTATCACAGAGGATTTAAATTTAATTAATTCCAAGACATTTACAATTCTCAATGGATTCTTCAGACATTTCAGAATCGATTATTTCAAATAGACACAACGATTGAATTCTTCCCTGATAGTCTATATATATACAGAAGACTGTTGCTTCAATATTGAGATATACAAATACATACATATACACACAGACATAGAGATACATACATTCTACTTTAGACTCATCCAGTAACATATCTTCAATCTGAGAGAAATTCTAATAGATATCTGTCAAAAACATCTACTGGATGGTAAAAGCATACAAGAAGGCCTACTCCCTGAAGAAAAGTCTCCTCTCTAGATCACAATCTCTATTCAAATTAGGGGGAGCTTTTTGCAACATCATCCACTAAGTCTTCTCAGAGATACTTGATAGATAAGACAACGTCTAACTCTTTTATTTTACTCTTAAACTATGTACAGGGTTCTAACTCCCTTCAAAAGTTTACACATGGTTCATAAGTCACATGATCAAAAGACTTAATTTTGGTTTTATGGTACCTGGTCAAAACCCCAAAGGGTTGCTAGATCTCCCTTAGAAAATAGATCTTCTAGTGATAGGGCACCTGAGAAAAAACTTGTAGTGGATTACTACTTGGGTGGTAGAAGAGTATACGTACCCAGATTTATTGGGGAACTACTATAAAATCCTTATGTCGTATGTGATTGTACTTTCTGTTAAAGCCAGAAGCCCAACTTCACCTAGAGTTCGGACCTAAAGTTGCAGCTCACACCCACTTTTCCCGGACCCCCTTCTCGAGGTGAGTCTTGGAACTAGAAACAGACCGTGGGCTTCATCTTAGAGGTCCCACCTCTTACCCGGAAGAATTAGAAGTTCTTCCCCTCCCTAGCCAGTGCTGAGCTAGGTGCCTTGGAGGAAGAAGAATAAGTTAACCAACACTCTCTTCTTCTCTCTCTCTATCTTTCCCTCTCTTCTTCAAGGCACCTTATCGGTCTATTTATAGGCCTCTAAGTTTGACCTGCCATTAACCAAACAAAACTGACCTGAAATTACCAAAATACCTTGGGCTAGGTTTGCCAACAACCAAACTCTGCTATTCTGAAGGGCTATATGCAGATCCCAAAGGACAAAAGGGTAAAATTACATGGGGTAAAAGAGTAAAACCCCCACTTGGGGGTAGGAAAGTAAAAATGTCATTTTATCATATGACGAGTGAGAAAATATCTGGCAGGCGAGAAGAGCCTATCAACTCGCCTCGCGAGTGCCCCGCCTCATGAGTACTCCGTCACGATACAATAGTTCAGCATACGCCGCGAGAGCCGTCTCGCAACAAGAGGTCAGCATATGTCACGAGAGTCGTCTCTCCACAAGAGGTCAGCATATGCCGCGAGAGCCTTCTCGCCTGCTCCACTACTCCGATCTCGCCTATTATGTTTTACCTTTTTGGATGTCGGTGAGTTAACCCTATGGTCCTACTATCCTATGCAATCCTCTCGCCCCTAACTCAGCAATTTTCTTTGAGTTGTCTCCTACGAGCCCGAGGTTGTACACTTTCTATTTGTGTGTTGTATATATTATATATATATATTTCACTAATTTTTAAAACTGCTATAAAAATAAATTAAAGTTTTAAAAATACTCTATTCACCCCCCTCTAGATTAAAGTTAGATCTATCTCTTCTACTTTCAATTGGCATCAGAGGCATGTTTGGTTTTACCGGCTAACACCTGAAACAACAGATCTGATAGATCTTATTTTACATAGAAGTTTGTTTTTAGATCACTGATAAAATTAACAAGGCACAAAATAAGGAGTACTCAAGCACTAGACCTCCTGTTTGCAATCTTAAAAAGATTGCATTATGGCAGGCAAGGATTAGGTTATATATGAATTCTATTGATGAGGATATCTACAATTCAATTTTGACAGGTACACCTCCACCACTGGCAGCAACAAGCACCAATGCTACACCACCTCCAGAATTCACTGATGCTCAGAAAAAAATGAAAATTGTTGATGCAAAGGCTATGAATAAACTAGTTCAAACAATGTATGATGATATTTTTCAGAAGGTTGTTGAATGCACCTCAGCAAATGATATCTGGGACTCCCTCACTACATTTGTAGCTACTTTAATAGATGAAAGAAAAGATAGAAGATCTCACCTTATTTTTCTATATGATAATTTCAAAAAGGGAGAAACTGAATCTGTTGCTGATATGTATACAAGACTCAGTTTCATAATCAATGAACTGAAAACTTTGGAGAAAGACATTACACTGACAGAAGTAAATGAAAAAATTCTCTTGTGTTTTCCTAGCACATGGGATTCAAGAATTTGGATAATTAGAGAATCCAGAAGTGTGAATGAAATTAAAATAAAAACTTTGTTGGGCAAGCTAAAATCATATGAGCAGCTCATCAAAATAAAAGAAGCTGAAGAAATGACACTATCCTCAGTGAAGAAGGACAAGAGTATTTCTTTCCAAGCAACTGAAGAGGAAGAACAACTTCCAGAAAATGAATAACTCATGAGTCTATTTGCTAAAAGATTTTACAAAATGGCCAGGAAAGTCTTTAGGAGAGGATTTTCCAGAAATAAGGAAAAACCAAGGTATGAAAAAACACCTACTAAGGAAATTGTTTGTTATGCTTGCAGTAAACCAGGACACATTCTTCCAGAATGTCTTGAAAATCAGAAGATAGATAAGAAGAAGGAGAAAGACTTTAAGAAGCATTTAAATAAACCCTCTTCTAGTAAACACAGATAGAAGGAGATAGGCTTTGTAGTTGAAACATGGAGTGAGTCAGACAGTGAATCTTCATCCAGTTCAAGTTAAGATGAAGAAGAATCAAATGCTTAAGAAGTCTGTATGAATGCAATCAATTCATCAAACAACAATTTTGATTCTGAATCTGAGTCTGAAGAAGACTAGGTATTTCCAACTTTTGATTTTACATCAGATCAATTCAAAATAGATTTTAAATTTCTTTATAAAGATTTGATAAAACCTTAGAAGGAAATAAAACTTCTCAGAGAAAAATTAACTGAATTGAACAATCTATCTTTAGAAAACATTAAACTTAAAGAAGATTTGAAAATTTCTAAGGAACAAATAGTTTCTCTGGAAAACAAATTACCTGAGGCTAAGAAGTTTGAAGAATCTCTTAATGGGAGAAGTATCAGACTGATGAATATTACAAGTATAATCAATGCCAGATTAAATGATAGACTAGGCTTGGGAGCTTCATCTAGTCAAGCTCAAATTCTTAAGAAAAATATTTTAATACTCCTGTAAAATTTATATCTGCTAAAGGAAAAGAAATATTAGAAATTACAGATAAATATACTGAAGTTTAGTCAAATAATGTATTAAAGAATAAATCAAAATCTATTCTAGTGGAGTTTTCATATGGCGGGTGAGAAAATATCTAGCGGGCGAGAGGAGCCTATCAGTTCGCCTCGCGAGTGCCCCGCCTCGTGAGTACTCTATCTCGCTACAAGAGGTCAGCATATGCCGCGAGAGCCGTCTCGCCACAAGAGGTCAGCATACGCCACGAGAGCCATCTCACCACAAGAGGTCAGCATACGACGCGAGAGCCCTCTCGTCTGCTCCACTGCTCCCATCTTGTCTATTATGTTTTGCCTTTTTGGAGTACCGGTGAGTATTGTCCTACTCGCCTCTACAATCCTCTTGCCCCTAATTCAGCACTTTTCTTTGACTTGGCTCCTGCGAGCCCGAAGTTGTACAAAATCCCCTCACTTTTCGATTTTGCCTCAAGCTTGGAAAGAAAGTCCAACGGAGGCTCGTGATGTCGAAATCTATTTATGAGGTAATCTTTTGTGGGGCCCACTCTAGGTCCTATAAATATGCGACACCTATCCTAGCGTGGAGATCTCCCGCTCCCTCATCTCTTCCTTCACCTCTTCTACTGTCATTATGTCTAATAGTCAGTGCTTTCGCGAACATCTCGCGATGGTCCGTAAATAAAACAAAGCTAATGTGGCTGCTCTGACCCCAGTTTTGGCTTGCACCCCTACTCCTTTACCTTCGTCATCTCACCCTTAGAAGATGAAAAATGCTAGCCCCCCTTCTCGATCAATGGGACCACTCCGACATCCTTAGAACTCCGCGCACCTCCTTCCGCATCCTTCGAGGTGAGACATGTGATTTTTTGGCTCCTCCCCTCCTCTATCTTTCATTTTTTCTATCTTCTCGCCTATTCACTTCATGCTTCTTCAGGGAGTTCTCGCCTATCATCCCCAGCCTGTGAATCCGCCTGATATTACTGACATCCATCATTAAGACCTCGACTTGCCTCAGCGATCAACCCCTCCTACTGTAAAGAATGACGATCTCTCGCGACTCGCTGGGACCTGCCGCATCCTGGGTAAATGAACTGAACTTGCCCTTTCGCTTCGTATAGACTTTCATTCCCCTACCTGGTGTGTTCGAGACCACTGTACTAAACCTTCTATTCGTGCAACTTGCGGCTTCCAAGCCTTCTTTCAAGAACACCCCTCATCCTGATCCTTGGCTTCTTCCTGCGTAGGTACCCAGATTGACTTAGCAGCAGAGTACTTCTCTATGCTGCCCTCCTTCTCGCCTCCTCCTCGCCCAGATGAGATAGAAGACTATCTGGGCGATCCCATGGATCCAGTTGAGATAAAGCGCAGGACGGTCGAGATGTTTCAAAAGTACATACATATTATCCGCGAGAAGGAACTGGACATGCAGGTTGCCGACAGGCACATTGACTTTCTAGAAATTGAATGCGCTCGCCTCCCCTCAGAGATTGATGTTGGAATCGAGATAGATGAGACCGACCCCCAGGCCATCATAACGTGGTCGACCAGCACATTCGTCTCGTGCGCCGCAGTCTTGAAGTCGCTCGTGCCTTTCATGTCCCTGGTAGGCCACCATGTGCGGTGTCTCGCGGTGGAGGGCGTTGGAAATGGCACAATAACTGAAGAACCTCCACCTCGTCTTGCCTGTTTAGTTATACCTTGTAATTCTGCTGCTTTTAGTAATTTGCCGCCTTTTTCAATTCGACATTTAAAGCTTGTGGACATGATGCTCTCCCCGTGCGAAATTATTATTAATAATGTTATCCTGCTCACTTCTTTCATGATGGGTCTGCATATTATAGCTGTGTTAATTTTTGTCTCTTTTTTTGTCCTGGCTTGTTGGAAAATTCCTCGCGGGTCATTGGGCTTTGAGGTCAGGAGAGAGAACGAATCATCAGCCAATCTCTTCAACTTCCCCCTTTACTTTTTCCCACCCATCTTTTCGCTTTCACTATCTGCTATAAATCCCCCCCCCCCAAATCGAAATGACTTACGCCTGTGCTGCCCTCTCCTGCTGCATCTTAGATCAAGACTTCTCACTTCCTTTCTCTCACTGTTTACTCTCGCCACTCCTTCTCCACCTCCTCTCTCCCTTATCATCTCGCCTATCATGGGAAAGAAAAAGACTGAGGTGGGTGAGGGACGCAGCCAGTGCGGCAGAAGATTTCCTGACCATGACTTTCCTCCCGGCAGGATCTCTGTGGAGGACTACAACCGCTTCATCTGCAATTTCATGGTGGAGGGGTTCGAGTCATGGCCTCCAAAGGTCGGCGAGTCGATCAACACATTCTACTCCAGCAAGCTCTCCTTCTCTATCTCGCACTTCGAATCTGGGCTAAGACTTCCCCTCTGGCTAGCAGTTAAACTGGTATTGAAATATTTTGGAGTCGTCCCCGCACAACTAAACCCAAATGCCATCTCGCTTTTAGTTGAGTTAACCAGCTATATGCACCGCGAGCGCATTGAGTTCAGCCTTAACATATTCCGCAAGCTATTTATCTACCATGCAGACCACGATTGCGTCTCGTACTTCATAGGATAGGGCCTGAATGTGTGCAAGACCCTCATAAAGAATCACCACTGGCTCACCCGCTTCATCTTCATCCATGAAAATCTGGGAGGCATTCCACTTGCACTAATGTTGCCTGCCGAAATGTACTACGTGACTCCCAAGGTCGAAGGCGCGGATAAAGACCTCTGTGATTTTTTCGCAGGGAAGAATTTTGAGGTCAACTTCTTAAGGCGGGACCTCGAATCGCTCCCTCCTGTATTTCCCTGCAAAGGTACAATCGCGGTTCATTAGCTTTATGTTTGTCATCCCTTCATTTTTTTATCTCTAATCATCGAGTTGCTTGTTAAGGAGAGTGAAATATCCCAACCCATCCTCCTTATTTGAGTAGCGTTGGGCCGTCAAAATCTCTTGCACTCTCCAGCATGTCGGCCGAGGCGGCGAAAGAGTCGCTGGCCCCCGCCTCCCAGAAGAGACCTGGAGAAGATTCTACTGCTCCTCGACACAACTCACAGAAGAAAATCAAGAAGTTTGTGATGTTTCTGAAAGGGAAAAAGGGGATAGTCCTGAAAGAGAAGAGAATGATGTCGGTAACCCTTAGCCCCATCTCTGTAGAAGGCCCACAATCACCTCGCCAACAAGCTGTCTCACCGTCTCGTGAGACAGTATTATTCGACCGGCCCCCCAACACTTCGGCTCAACCCATTGAATCTCCGTCTCGAGAAGCTGCCTCCTCTAGCCGCCCAACGCCCTCCTCACATAAAAATTTCAATATGGGCCCCATGGTAAAAGATGATGTCGGCTACCTAGTCCTAATGTCGGAAAAGGATGCGAACCAGTTATCGATATCTACCCTCCTTCCCTCATGAAAGGAGAAGGACCCTCCAACCAGCCACGCCTTCTCCCTCGGCTATGGCCTTTATGGTGGTCCTGGGACAGATCCTTTTGATAAGGACTCCTCGCAAGACCTTATCATGGAGGAATCTCAAGCTCAGCTTCGTGCCTTGGAGCTCTCGCAACGAGTCTCGCGCCGCATTCTTTATAACAATAAGAAATGGAAGGACGTAGAGGTGAGCCTAGCGGAGGAGCGAGAGAAGTCTGGTGTCCTTGAGAAGAGGCTGACACTTACTGATAATATTCGCGCAAAGAGCCAGGGAAGCGTGGTAATCCTTTTAATTTTATCTTTGCCCAGTCTCTCTCTCATGTATGCTTTTTATTAATTGACGGGCTTCTTGTAGGATGTCGAGACGACGGATCGAATACGCTCACGCATAACTGCCTTGGAAGAGGAGAATAAGAACTTAAAATCCCAGAATGCCAATCTTATGGACAGCATTCTTCCTCCCTCTTGCTCGGAACCACTCCAAGCTCCCCCGCCCTCTCATTACTCAATTGACGAGGTCGACAATATTTGCCGGGATGACAACATTAAGAGAGCCGAGCTTGTTCTAAATATGATGAAGGAGCTAGGAATTGTCAAAGAAGATGCCGAGTCCATCACTGCCTGAGACCTCGTGCCAAACCTTTATGACGAGGCGGACGAGGATTCAACTTCCACCGAAGATGACTGAAGAGGCGCTGATGATACCTGGGACTTGTAACGTCCCAATTCGCGCTAGGCCCCTTGATTGCGTATTTGAGTCAAGGGGGCTGTGGTGAGCCCAATGGGGGTGTGGGTGAACAGGTGCGGACCTACGGGAAATGAGGAAAACAAGGCAAAATGACATTTCTGGCTGACACGGGTATGGACACGGCCGTGTCCATACCCGTGTGCCTCATAAAAATAGGCTTCCAGTCAGAGAGGTACACGGGTATTGGGACACGGCGTGTCCCTACCCGTGTGCCGAGGACACAGGTCGAGACACGGCCGTGTCTCTACCCGTGTGCCGCAACCCTGACCCGGCAGAAAGTGGTTCTGGGATGAACACGGCCCTAGACACGGCAGGCAACACGGCCGTGTCACTTGAACACGGGTAGGAACACGGCCGTGTGCCTACCCGTGTCTGCGGTGTATAAAAAGGAAAAAGTTGTGAAACCCTAGCATTCATTCCCCTTTCTTCTGCCCCGAAATTCCTGAGAGAGTTTTTGGCTGGAGGAGGAGGAAGAGCTTGTCGGAGCCATCCTTGGAGGAATCAAAACGCCGCCACCGTCAAGGGAAAAACAATGCCGCCGCGAAGGAGTGCGAGGCTCATGGCCGGCCATGGTGGTACCGCTGGACTTGAGGTGAGCTTCCTCCCCTCTCCCTTGGTGCTAGATCTATAGTTATTTTAGGAGAGACATCGACTCCATAGAGTCTTGATGGGGAGGAGGAGAGTTCTTAGGATAAGCCATGCCTAGGTTTTCTAGGCTTAGTCTCCCTCAACCTTCTCATCATTCAAAGTGGAGATGAGAGGGGTTTTCGTTGAGGGTTTGGCTTTGAAAGGAGAAATAAGGTTGGGTGTGATTTCTGGAGAAGTTTATGCGAGGTCGTTGCAAGGAAGAAGATGAACGGATGCCGTTCATCTCGCCTTAAGATGCGTGCAGAAATCTGATTTCCGCACGCGGCGACCTTCGTGGCCGATTTCGGAGGTGTTCTGGCCAAATCTGGGTGATCGACTCAACACGAAAGTCGTAGCCCTTGAAATTACCTTTCCAACGAGTGGTTGCTCGTTTCCATGCGATACCTGTAGCCACAAGAAAGCTGGTTCGAGTCCGCTGCGTTCGGGAAAATTCCTGTACAGGAAACTGTTTCCTGTACGTATTCGAGTTGAATTTTTGTTATGTTGCGACCAGATCTGGGCGATCGACTCAACACGAAAGTCGTAGCCCTCGCGAATACCTTTCCAACGAGGGGTTGTGCATTGTGATCGGATTCCTGTAGCTCCGGGAATCCCAGTTTTAGTATTGGGCTATCCTATGTTAATGCACTTGTTAATGTATAATGCTAGCACTCTTGCAATGATTGTGATTTGCTCATTTGTTATCTTGCTCCCATATATCTATAATGTTGTTGTTACTATAATTTAGCATGGTTACTCATTTGGTTGTGTAATAAGGGATAATCATGCAATGGTAGAGAAATGGATTGGATGGGAAGGCTAGATATTAGGAGTTGGGATTGGTATAGGATATATTTATACAATTTGGTGTTGAACATATCTATTATGCGTAGTGTTGAGGTGAACTCATTGAATAGATGGGCGTGAATATGATGAACACTAGGTGAAGGGTATTTTGTAACCGTAATCCGAGCCCAAGGGGTTTATTAACAACCGATGCTTAGAGTTGTAGTCTCCCTACGGGTAGCATCGAGTGAGTTGTTTTGGGGCATGTGATGTGCGACGATTCATCGTGTCGCGATATTGAGATAATGGTTGTGGCAGGTCTACGGGTTCGCTAGTCGTCACACCGATGGGAGCCAATGGGTAGACCTTGGGCGGTAGGGTTAGATACTTGGTGTCCATAACCCGAGATCTCCTCCGCGCCATGAGAACGGTTGGGCTTGCACCTCGTGCGTTTCCGAGGTTCCATCCGGTTCGAAATCAAAGGCCAGGTTGGGCTGTGTTCTTGGTGCACATCTACCCAAGACCCCTTCTGAGCCGTAGTATGCATGTGAGCTCCGCTGTTGTGTTTTTGGCGTTGAGGCGTACGGGGGCCTAGGATAGGTAGTGTGATACCACCTAGTAGTGGAGACGCCCGCTCCACTGTCGCCGTCTGGCCACGACGGACGACGCCTGAGAGGTTAGCTACCTGCTCGAAAAGTGGGAACTTCAAGTCTGTGTCGACATAGCAACTTGCATGTGCGTGCGCATGATTCGGTCATAGCATAACATTCATTTCATGTCATTCATTGCATACACAAGATCCTCATCGTATAAGTTTGTATGGGCACTCTTATACGATGAGTTACTTTACTGTTAAGCCGATCCTTAACTTATAAGTTTGTATGGGCACTCTTATAAGTTAAGTTACTATTCTGATTAATTATACCTGCTGTCATTTATATAGATATTTGTAGAACTGCTAGTTGTGTAGCGTAGTTTATACTTCACCATATTTACTGTCACCTGCTTGTTTACTTGCTTATGTATATATATTGTACCTGTGTTCCTTTCTCCGCCCGGTGCCGAGGAGTCGCCGGGGGAGCGGATGTGAAGCCACTTAGTCTTATGACTAACGGTTGCTACGTCTTCCTTTTTAGGAGGAAACCCCGCAGGTAGAGCAGCAACGGACTATGCAGCAGGACAGCCAGGCCCAGATGATAGGACCTGAGGTGGTGGTGCCATCGGCACCGTCAGTGACAGTCGTGAGTGTTTTCATGTAGCCGTTTGGCAAAACATTTCTAGACTCTTGTTTCTTTTGTACAAGCCTGTTGTGCTTGTTATCTTCCGCTACTTTTGGACTTTAACTTAGTTGTGAACTGAACTGCTTTTAGCTTTACTTTTCTGTTATGGTTGGGTTGGCATAATTGTTGTGATATGGATTGTAGCTGGCGGAATAGGCGTCTTGTGGTAAAGGCTAACCCGTGTGTTAGTGCTACCGCAAGGCGGCTATTTCGGGCATAAGACTCCCCTCGTGCCGTGTGTTGTGTTCCGGGAGGGGGGTCTTACAAATGGTATCAGAGGCAGGCCGATCTTCACCTACAGCAGTCAGGTAGCAATGGGCCACTCCCGTTCGATTAGTCGGTTTGGGGACAAACCGACTTAGCGGAAGCAGTGGTGTGCCCATATGTAATTCACACTAAGTTGTCCAACTTTGACATTAGTTTTAGCCAACCTGACCCTAATTTGTACCTTGCGTATAGGTCCCAGCGCAGGTGGAGCCGGTTGGGGGCACTCCTACCCCTTCCGTCCCTTCACAATTCCATCAGTCGGAACTGGGACAAACGCTGTCAGCCATATTGGATGCATTTAAAGCCCAGCAAGCTCCGGTGCAACAACAAGCGCCAGGCTCCAACTGGTTGAGCACCTTCCGCGCCCTGTCCCCTCCTGCCTATCTTGGGACAGAATCGCCGGTGTGCACCGAGGAATGTCTTGATACCGTGCAGGAATTGATGGCTGGCATAAGATGTCTGAACAGCATGGCGGTGACATTGGTAGTGACGCTGCTAGAGCTGCACGCCAAAAGGTGGTGGAAGTCCCTCATGGGCTCCACCTTCCAAGGGCGGTTGTACACGGACATCAGTTGGAACGAGTTCACCGAGGCTTTTCTGGATCACTTCATCCCTTCTTCTGCTCGGGATGGACTTGAAGAAAAATTTCTGCAGCTAAAGCAGGGATCGAAATCGGTAACGGAGTACCAGAGGGAGTTCCAACACCTCGCTAGGTTTGCCGATTCCTATGATTTGGACGATAGAGGCTACGCGAAGCGCTTCTACAAATGATTAAGGGACCCCCTGAGGCAGGCCCTTTTGTTTATAGCCGATTGAAGCCTGGCAAAAATCATTGACATGGCAAAGAGACTGGAGGAGGACCACATGGGATGTAGCAAGAGACCTGCGGAAGGAGTAATTGAAGTCGGCCCTAGTAATAGAAGGCGGAATGATCATGGCAGAGGAAGGGGAAACCACAGAGGCGGTCGGTGGGTCAACCGGAACTATCGGGTGGAGTACCCAATTCCGCAACCACTACCTTTACCACCACCACCGCAGCAGCAATATTATCAACAACCTGGGGGCCGACGTGAGGTGATATGTTTTGAGTGCAACCAATCGGGGCATGTCCGGCGAGTTTGCCCGCGATTGATCGGGGATGCTCCTATTGCTCCCCCTCCAGTAGCTCCACGGGGGCGAGGGCACATGCGTGGCCGAGGAAGAGGACCACCAGGGAGAAATCAAGGACATGCACGGGAGCATGTATTCGCATTGGATATGACTCAGGAGAGAAATCCGCAGGAAGTCATCACCGGTACGTGCAAAATTTATTAATACTATATGACTTGTTAGATTTACGATACAAATGTTACGCGCAATTTTGAACGGTGATTACCTTTTTGGAACCTGGGCACTGTCATGGTTAGCGGGAGGCCCGCCTATACGTTATTTGACACGGGTGCATCTCACTCGTTCATTTCGGCGGACTTCGTGAAGGACTTGGAGGGAGTGCAACACTTCACGGGCACTACTCAAAGGGTGCGCCTTCCGGACGGCTCTGAGATGACGTCGTCAGCAAGTTGCGACTTCGACACCCTTATTGGAGGAAAGTTCTTTGAAACTCCGGCTACAGTGTTAAGAATCCCGGAGTTCGATCTCATCCTGGGCATGAGGTGGTTGAACTGGCACCACGCCAGGATCAATTGTGCGGAGAAGCAAGTTATGTTGAGGCATGGAGACTCAGAAGTCATCTTCCAAGGTATTAAATTCGCACCCCGTAAATTATTGTCTTCAATCCAAGTTATGAAATCTCATATGGATGGGGACGAGGTCTATGTAATTTGCTTCGAGTTGAAGAAATTGACACTAGAAGTCAAGGATGTGCGGGTGGTGCGAGAATTTCCCGAGGTATTCCCCGAGAAATTGCCGGGACTACCCCGCATAGGGAAGTGGACTTCCAAATCAAGCTAATTCCGGGTGCCAAGCCCGTCTCGCGAGCTCCATACAGAATGGCTCCGAAGGAACTTGCAGAGTTTAGAGTCCAGCTTCAGGAATTGGTGGAAGCAGGGTTCGTTCGCCCAAGCTCGTCGCCTTGGGGAGCGCCCGTTTTGTTCGTCAAAAAGAAGGATGGCACCTTGCGGTTATGTATTGATTATCGAGAGTTGAACCGGCTAACGGTGCGGAACACCTACCCCCTACCGCGCATTGATGAATTGTTTGATCAATTGGTGGGATCATATTGGTTCTCCAAGTTAGATCTGCGTTCGGGATATTATCAGCTGAGGATACAAGAAGATGACATTCAGAAGACGGCATTCAGTTCGAGATATGGTTTGTATGAATTCACCGTAATGCCGTTTGGGCTCACAAACGCCCCTTCCGCCTTTATGAGCTTGATGAACAAGGTGTTCAGCCCTTATTTGGACATCTTTGTCATCGTGTTCATCGATGATATCCTAGTCTACTCCAAGACTGAAGCAGAACACGCCGAACATCTAACTTTAGTGCAGAGGAAACTAAAGGAGCACACTTTGTTTGCCAAGTTCAGCAAATGTGAGTTTTGGCTTCGAGAGGTCGCGTTCTTGGGCCATGTGATTAGTGGGGCGGGGCTAGCTGTAGATCCAGCCAAGGTGCGGGCCGTGAAGGAGTGGTCGCCATTGAAGTCAGCGGCCGACATACGGAGCTTTCTTGGACTTGCCGGGTACTATCGCAAGTTCGTGAAAGGCTTCTCGAAGATCGCCCTTCCCCTTACTACGCTGACCAAGAAGGGTTTGCCGTTTGAATGGACACCCCAGTGCGAAGCTGCATTCCAAGAGTTGAAAGACAGATTGACGACTGCACCCATCCTAGCTCTTCCATCTGGGAAGGAGGGCTTTCAAGTTTACACGGATGCGTCGTATCAAGGGATGGGAGCTGTGTTGATGCAGAATGGTCATGTGATCGCTTATGCTTCAAGACAGTTGAAGAAGCATGAAGCCAGCTACCCGGTGCATGATCTAGAGTTGGGAGCGGTGGTATTCGCCTTGAAGATGTGGAGGCATTATTTATATGGCGTCCACTGCGAGATCTACTCGGATCACAAAAACCTGAAGTACGTTCACACTCAAAAGGAGTTAAACTTGAGACAGCGGCGGTGGTTGGAGTTCTTGTGCGACTATGAATTCACCTTGAACTACCACCCCGGGAAGGTTAATTCCGTAGCTGATGCCTTGAGCCGGAAAGCACCGGGAACGAGCACGGAATCCCGCTTGATGAGGATGGAGTTAATCCGGACGCTGCAAGAGATGGAAATCACTTTGGTCTTTAAGAATCAACCGGAAGAGTATATAGAATATTTGGCCGCGATGAGTATAGTTTGCAACATATGAGACCGGATCCGTACGGAACAAAAGAAGGATGCGGCTTTAACCCCGGCTTTCAAGTCAATGGAGGATGGGACTACGGAAGAATACTCCCTAAAAGACGGCCTCATCCATTTTCGTGGCCGGCTTTACATCCCCGAAGGTGACAACATTCGGGAGGATATTCTAAAGGAGGCCCATTGCTCCAAGTACTCGGTGCACCCGGGGATCGCAAAGATGTACACCGATTTGAGAAAAACAATGTGTTGGCCGGGCATGAAGAGGGATGTCAAGTACTTTGTTACTCATTGTGTGGCCTGCCAAATGGTGAAGGCGGAGTGTAGAAGCCCCGGTGGAATGCTACAGTCATTGCCTATCCCCGAATGGAAATTTGAGGACATCTCCATGGACTTCATCCACGGGTTACCTCGCTCGCGCTCGGGGAATGATTCTGTGTGGGTGATAGTTGACCGGTTGACCAAGGTAGCCCGATTTATCCCAATGAAGAAGGAGGCGCAAGTGGGCGTCTTAGTGCGTATCTTTGTGGAACAATTTGTGCGGTACCATGGTGTGCCAAAGACGATCGTCTCCGTCCGGGATGGTCGGTTTACTTCAAGAGAATGGAGGGCTGTACAGGCTTATTTGGGTTCGTGCCTTGCCTTTAGCACAGCCTTTCACCCACAAACGGACGGGCAATCTGAACGAACCATCCGAACATTGGAGGACCTATTGAGGTTGTGTGTGCTAGATAAAGGAGAACCATGGGAGAGGCTCTTACCTCTCGTGGAGTTCTCTTATAATAACAGTCATCAAGCCAGTATTGGAATGGCACCTCATGAAGCTTTGTATGGAAGGAGGTGTAGAACACCCTTGTCCTGGGTGCAAGACGAAGATCCGAAGACATTGGGAAATGAGTATATTGATGACACGGACGCGGTGGTTAGGTTGATCCGGGACCGAATGCTAGAGGCTCAAAGCCGACAGGCGAAATATTACAACGCAAGGCACCGTATGGTAGAGTTTCAAGTGGGTGATAACGTGTTCCTGAAGATTCGACCGATGCACGGAGTGTCGCGGGTACGTGGAGTCAAGAAGCTCAGCCCAAGGTATGTCGGGCCCTATGTCGTAGTGGAAAGGATTGGCCCTCTGGCCTATCGATTGGAGTTACCACCGGAGCTGGAGAACCTTCACGACGTGTTCCATGTATCGTCGCTTCGGAAGGCTTTGCTGCGGCCTGAACAGTATATCCCCACGGCGGATGGTGCCGTGGCGTCTGATAGGTCTGTGCGACTGGAGCCGGTGCGGATCGTTGATAACGAGACAAGAACCTTGCGCCGCAAAAGTGTTCCCTTGGTGAAAGTGCTATGGTCTAATCATGGGAAGGAGGAGTTCACATGGGAGCCAAGGGATTTGATGCAAGGGCGCTACCCGGAATTATTTACTCCAGGTAAAAATTTTTATTTGAAAGCATAGTTCCCTTTTATGTGTTTCACTCCCATAGCCTTACCCTGATTTCGGGGACGAAATCTTTTATTTTGTTTATAGGATTTGTAACGTCCTAATTCGCGCTAGGCCCCTTGATTGCGTATTTGAGTCAAGGGGGCTGTGGTGAGACCAATGGGGGTGTGGGTGAACAGGTGCGGACGTACGGGAAATGAGGAAAACAAGGCAAAATGACATTTCTGGCTGACACGGGTATGGACACGGCCGTGTCCATACCCGTGTGCCTCATAAAAATAGGCTTCCAGTCAGAGAGGTACACGGGTATTGGGACACGGCGTGTCCCTACCCGTGTGCCGAGGACACGGGTCGAGACACGGCCGTGTCTCTACCCGTGTGCCGCAACCCTGACCCGGCAGAAAGTGGTTCTGGGATGAACATGACCCTAGACACGGCAGGCAACACGGCCGTGTCACTTGAACACGGGTAGGAACACGGCCGTGTGCCTACCCGTGTCTGCGGTGTATAAAAAGGAAAAAGTTGTGAAACCCTAGCATTCATTCCCCTTTCTTTTGCCCCGAAATTCCTGAGAGAGTTCTTGGCTGGAGGAGGAGGAAGAGCTTGCCGGAGCCATCCTTGGAGGAATCAAAACGCCGCCACCGTCAAGGGAAAAACAATGCCGCCGCGAAGGAGTGCGAGGCTCATGGCCGGCCATGGTGGTACCGCTGGACTTGAGGTGAGCTTCCTCCCCTCTCCCTTGGTACTAGATCTATAGTTATTTTATGAGAGACATCGACTCCATAGAGTCTTGATGGGGAGGAGGAGAGTTCTTAGGATAAGCCATGCCTAGGTTTTCTAGGCTTAGTCTCCCTCAACCTTCTCATCATTCAAAGTGGAGATGAGAGGGGTTTTCGTTGAGGGTTTGGCTTTGAAAGGAGAAATAAGGTTGGGTGTGATTTCTGGAGAAGTTTATGCGAGGTCGTTGCAAGGAAGAAGATGAACGGATGCCGTTCATCTCGCCTTAAGATGCGTGCAGAAATCTGATTTCCGCACGCGGCGACCTTCGTGGCCGATTTCGGAGGTGTTCTGGCCAAATCTGGGTGATCGACTCCACACGAAAGTCGTAGCCCTTGAAATTACCTTTCCAACGAGTGGTTGCTCGTTTCTATGCGATACCTGTAGCCACGGGAAAGCTGGTTCGAGTCTGCTGCGTTCGGGAAAATTCCTGTACAGGAAACTGTTTCCTGTACGTATTCGAGTTGAATTTCTGGTATGTTGCGACCAGATCTGGGCGATCGACTCAACACGAAAGTCGTAGCCCTCGCGAATACCTTTCCAACGAGGGGTTGTGCATTGTGATCGGATTCCTGTAGCTCCGGGAATCCCAGTTTTAGTATTGGGCTATCCTATGTTAATGCACTTGTTAATGTATAATGCTAGCACTCTTGCAATGATTGTGATTTGCTCATTTGTTATCTTGCTCCCATATATCTATAATGTTGTTGTTACTATAATTTATCATGGTTACTCATTTGGTTGTGTAATAAGGGATAATCATGCAATGGTAGAGAAATGAATTGGATGGGAAGGCTAGAAATTAGGAGTTGGGATTGGTATAGGATATATTTATACAATTTGGTGTTGAACATATCTATTATGCGTAGTGTTGAGGTGAACTCATTGAATAGATGGGCGTGAATATGATGAACAGTAGGTGAAGGGTATTTTGTTACCGTAATCCGAGCCCAAGGGGTTTATTAACAACCGATGCTTAGAGTTGTAGTCTCCCTACGGGTAGCATCGAGTGAGTTGTTTTGGGGCATGTGATGTGCGACGATTCATCGTGTCGCGATATTGAGATAATGGTTGTGGCAGGTCTACGGGTTTGCCAGTCGTCACACCGATGGGAGCCAATGGGTAGACCTTGGGCGGTAGGGTTAGATACTTGGTGTCCATAACCCGAGATCTCCTCCGCGCCATGAGAACGGTTGGGCTTGCACCTCGTGCGTTTCCGAGGTTCCATCCGGTTCGAAATCAAAGGCCAGGTTGGGCTGTGTTCTTGGTGCACATCTACCCAAGACCCCTTCTGAGCCGTAGTACGCATGTGAGCTCCGCTGTTGTGTTTTTGGCGTTGAGGCGTACGGGGGCCTAGGATAGGTAGTGTGATACCACCTAGTAGTGGAGACGCCCGCTCCACTGTCGCCGTCTGGCCACGACGGACGACGCATGAGAGGTTAGCTACCTGCTCGAAAAGTGGGAACTTCAAGTCTGTGTCGACATAGCAACTTGCATGTGCGTGCGCATGATTCGTTCATAGCATAACATTCATTTCATGTCATTCATTGCATACACAAGATCCTCATCGTATAAGTTTGTATGGGCACTCTTATACGATGAGTTACTTCACTGTTAAGCCGATCCTTAACTTATAAGTTTGTATGGGCACTCTTATAAGTTAAGTTACTATTCTGATTAATTATACCTGCTGTCATTTATATAGATATTTGTAGAACTGCTAGTTGTGTAGCGTAGTTTATACTTCACCATATTTACTGTCACCTGCTTGTTTACTTGCTTATGTATATATATTGTACCTGTGTTCCTTTCTCCGCCCGGTGCCGAGGAGTCGCCGGGGGAGCGGATGTGAAGCCACTTAGTCTTATGACTAACGGTTGCTACGTCTTCCTTTTTAGGAGGAAACCCCGCAGGTAGAGCAGCAACGGACTATGCAGCAGAACAGCCAGGCCCGGATGATAGGACCTGAGGTGGTGGTGCCATCGGCACCGTCAGTGACAGTCGTGAGTGTTTTCATGTAGCCGTTTGGCAAAAAATTTCTAGACTCTTGTTTCTTTTGTACAAGCCTGTTGTGCTTGTTATCTTCCGCTACTTTTGGACTTTAACTTAGTTGTGAACTGAACTGCTTTTAGCTTTACTTTTCTGTTATGGTTGGGTTGGCATAATTGTTGTGATATGGATTGTAGCCGGCGGAATAGGCGTCTTGTGGTAAAGGCTAACCCGTGTGTTAGTGCTACCGCAAGGCGGCTATTTCGGGCATAAGACTCCCCTCGTGCCGTGTGTTGTGTTCCGGGAGGGGGGTCTTACAGGACTCCTCCCCCCTCTTTTTTTTGCTTCCTTCCTCTACTTGTACTTATTATTTTTTTGAGATTTTGAAGTATTTCTTCATGGGAGAGTACTCCCCTTTCCTTCTTTTATAATGAACAATGAACAAATGTAAAGGAAATTTTTGTCATATCCTCTTGCCTTACGTTCCCTTTATTTTACTTTATTTTTCTTTATTAATTACGGATAACCCTCTACTCTGTTTCTACTCGTGAGTTAGAGCTACTTGCCATCTCGCTTGAGAATTGGTTTAGGGCACGAGTTATTAGACTTCTCTTTGCCCCTTTCTTGCGCGAGACCGTTTGGCTTCCTCTCCAGGTCTCGCCTTGAGACAAATCCAGCGCAAGTAGACCCCGGAGATTAACCCGCTCTTTTATTGGAAGTCACCCGTCTTCAATTTTTCAGGCGAGACCTTTCTTTTGCCAGTGAGTGCCTACTCACTATGGTCGTGACCCTCTTCACCGAGCACTGGTTAGATATGCCCATCTTAATTTGTATTGCACCAACCTCTTCTTCCCATAGAAGTTTTTTAATTTTTACAAACTTTCTTCATTCTCTGATAAATATAGATATTTTTCTTTGAGGGATCTCATCATTTACCCTGCCACCGAGTGAGCCTATTGTCCTGCCAGCTTTATGAGAGCCTTGTTAGAGGGTCTTCTTAGGGCCTTGTCATTCATCCTGACACCGAGTGAGCCTACATTCCTGCTATCTTGATGAGATCATGTTCAGCGGGTCTTCTTGGGGCCTTGCCATTCATCCTGCCACTGAGTAAGCCTATAGTCCTGCCAACTTGATGAGAGCCTGGTCAGTGCGTCTTCTCGGGGCCATGCCATTCATCCTGCCACCAAGTGAGCCTACTGTCCTGCCATCTTGATGAGAGCCTGGTCAGCGGGTCTTCTCGGGGCCTTCCCATTCATCCTACCACCGAGTGAGCCTACAGTCCTGCTAGCTTGATGAGAGCCTCATCAGCGGGTCTTCTCGGGGCCTTGCTATTCATCCGTTTCACTCTCATTCTATGAAAGAAGACACCTGGGATTTCATTATATCGAAAGATCACAACAGATTTACAAGCATTGACAAATGAGAAAATGCTAAGGATAGAATATTTTTAAGTCATCGCCGCTTCAGGCACGATCGAGTGGTACACTATCCATATCCTAGAGGTGGTGCCCTCCGCACTTTAGGACCTCCTTTACCACAAAGGGGCCTTCCCAGTTGGGATTGAGTTTTCCTACTGAGGCACCTCATCCTGCTGCGTCTACTTTTTTGAGGACCAAGTCGCCCTTCTGGAACTGCGTGACCCTTATATGTTTATCAAAATATCTCGCCAGCTGGCACTTGACTTCTTACTGCTGGATCGATGCTAATTCCCTGAGCTCTTCCACCAGATCATGAGAGAGCTTCTGCTCCTCCCCAATCTCTACCCGCCATCCTTCATCTCCTTTATTCGCAGCGGCTACTCTTGGAGATTCGACCTCGAACTCTATAGGTATAATGGCCTCCGAGCCATGGGATAGTTTAAATGGAGTCTCTCCCATGGAGGTTTTTGGTGTGGTCCTCAAAGCCTAGAGAACTGAAGGGAGCTGTTCTACCCAACTTCCCCTCAAGTTCTCAACCTTCTTATTTAAATGATTCATGATAATCTTGTTTGCCGCTTCCACCTATCCATTTCTTCGAGGATGATGAACCGAGGCAAAATAGAGGTCTATGCCCAGCTGGACACAAAAGTCCACGAATTCCCTGCTAGCAAATTATTCTCAGTTATCAGTGACGACTGCCAATGGAAGCCCATGCCGGCAGATGATCAAAATTTCATATGAATTTTTTGACCACTTGTGACGTCACCTTAGCCAACAACTTCACCTCTTGCCACTTTGAAAAGTAATCCACCATGACCAGCATAAACTTCCTTTGGCCACTATCTTGGGGAAAAGGACCCACCAAATCAAGTCCCCATATTGCGAAGGGCACGGGAGCCGTGATTATATGTAATCTTTGGGTGGGAAGGAGTTGGAGAGGAGCGAACTCCTAGCACTTTTTACATCTATTCGCGAATTCTTCCGCATCCTTCCTGAGGGTAGGCCAGAAGCATCCTTGCCTCAACACTCTCCCCTCCAAGGTCTGACTTCCTGAGTGACTCCCACATTCTCCCGAATGAATTTTTCTAGAAATCTTGGAATCTCCCTCTCAGATACACATCGAGCCAACAAACCCGATAGTGTCTTTCGGTATAATGTCCCATCCTTCAGCAGGTAGTATGCCGATTTATACCTGATCTGCTTCTTATCGATGTCCCTCTGGGGAAGACGTCCCGAATTCAAAAAGATGACGAAGGTATCCATCCAAGACCCTTGCTGGTCCACTTCCATCAATTCTCCTTCTTCTATTGATGGCCTGAAGAGTTCCATCACCGTTCCTCCGGCCCGAGGGCCGTACTTGGTGAGCAGGTCAGCCTGAGCACTTTCCCCTCTCGGGACGTGTTGAATTGAAAAGCTACGGAACTGCCTGATGATGCCTTTGACCTTCATCAAATACAACTGGATGGTGGGTTCCTTTGCTTCAAATTCTCCTTTGATTTGTCCTACTAACACCATAGAGTCCGTGGAGACTTTAATGTCCTGTATGCCCAGCTCCCGATCTAGCTTAAGCCCTGCGATAATCGCCTCATATTCTGCTTGATTGTTAGTGATTGTGAAGTGAATCTTCAGTGCCTGCTCAATTAGGGTACCTTCGGGACTCACCAAGATCATCCCTCCTCCAAAAGAACTTTTTCAAGAAGATCCATCTACTAGCATCTCCCAGGTAGCTCGATGAGTTGCTTCAACTTCTTTGACCTCAACCACGTAATCTACTAGGAAATCAGCAACTGCTTGCGCTTTGATGGCTAGCCGAGGAGTAAAAGCGAGGTCGAACTCACTGAGCTCTATCGACCATTTGGCAAACCTCCCAGAATGCTCCACCTTTTTCAGGATACGGCGGAGAGGATGATTTGTCACCGCCTGAATTTAGTGGTCCTGGAAGTATGGCCTGAGCTTCTTGGCTGATATGATGAGAGCAAATGCCAGCTTTTCAAGGACAGGGTATTTGAGTTCCGCCTTCTTTAGGACTCTGCTCACGAAATAGATCGGGAACTGCCTTTCTCCTTCTTCTCGTACAAGAACTGAACTCACTGCTCCGGCCCCCACTCCTAGGCACAAGAACAAACCCTATCCTTTTCTTGTCCTTGGGAGTGTGGTGCCTGGGTGAGTTGTTGCTTTAGAGCTTGAAAAGCTTCTTCGTATTAAGTGGTCCTTTCAAATTTCTTGCCCCCTCTTAGTGCTCGGAAGAAATGCGAGCAGTTCTCTCCAGCCTGGGAAAGGAACCTGCTTAATCCGGCCAGCTTGTTGGTGAGACATTGGATTTACTTGGCGTTCTTCGGAGATTCTAATTCTAGGATTGCCCGCACCTTATCTAGATTGGGCTCCACTCCTGATGGGGTAAGGAGATGTCCTAAGAATTTTCCCCTGTTGGCCTCGAAGACACACTTCAGGGGGTTGAGTCTCATCTTATATTTTCTTCTATTTTTAAAAGTTTCCTCTGGATCTAGGACATGAGACCCGAGGTCTCGTCTCTTGATCATCAGGTCATCCACATAAACCTCGAGGTTCTGCCCCTTCTGCTCCCCGAAGATTCGGTCCATCATTCTTTGATAAGTAGCCCCCACATTCTTTAATCTAAATGGCATCATGTTGAAGCAGAAGCACCCATCCTTCGTGACAAAGGTGACATCCTTGATGTCCGACGGGTCCATGCGTATTTGATAAACCCGAAAAATGCATCTAGAAAACTCTTTAGTGAAAAACCTATGGCTGAGTCAACCAGCGCATCGATTCAAGGCAGAGGATAACAATCCTTAGGGCATGCTTTATTTAAAAGGGAAAAGTCTACACACATCCTCCATTTCCCCTCTCCCTTCTTTACCATTACAACATTACTCACCCACCCCGGATACTTACTTGTAGATATGAATCCCTCCTTGAGCAGCTTCTCCACCTCTTCTCTGATGGGACCGACCATCTTGGTGGCGATGGCTCTCTTCTTTTGTTGTATTGGACGAGCATTGGGGTCGAGGATGATACGGTGGCATGCCACGTCCGCGTCAACCCCGGCAAGTCAGCTGCGCTCCAGGAGAAGATGTTGACGTTTCTCTGCACGCACGCCCTAATGTCCTCCTGATCCTCGAGACTGAGCTCCCCACTGACTTTTATCTTATCTTTCTTCCCTTCCTTGGTGAGGATCTCCATCTCCAGCACCTCCACTATCGCCTTCAGTCTTGATGGCTCTTCCTCTTTCTCCTGCTCCCTCAACATCTCCTCCCAATCCCTAGCTTAACGATCTACGACCACGCGCTCTACAACGGCCATAGCCACCTCTCTCAAAAACTTCTCCACCTCTTCATCTGTTGGGATTCTCTCTTCGAACAACGAACTTACCCACTTCTTTGGCCGAGCTTCTATCCTAGACGACTCTCACACTTCCATTATCTTTTTTTTCTCTTTCCTCTCTCCTTCGTTTTTCTTTGCCCCTTCCACCTCAATCTTCTCTTTCTCCTCCTCTGCCCCCATCTCTTCTTCCCATCCCTTCTCTCCCCCTCCTTCCTTCTCTCCTACCGTTTCTGGCTCTACCGTAATGCCTCTCTCTATCCCCACTTCTCCTTCCACCCCTTTATTATCCTCCTCCTCCTCCACTACTTTTCATCCGACCTCCTGCTCCCATCGTTCTATCCTCTTCTCCATTCCCTCGGCCTCTCCTTGCCAAGAAATGGTATTCATTGCCATCATATAGCACTCCCTAGCTACTTTCAGATCTCCTCATACTCTAACCAGGGTCCCGCGGCATTGAGATTCAGGCATTGGTGAAAATATGTTGGGACACACCTAAAGTCACTGATCAAAGGGTGCCTGAAAATGGCATTGTAACTACTTGGGGCGTCCACTATGACAAAACAGTAATTCCTGGACAGCCCCCCAAGAGTCACCAGGAGTCCTACTCCCCCCTCGACTTCCTTCCTTTCTCTTGAGAATTCGAACAACGGCCCATCTGCTGCAAACACCCATAGAGCCTCCACCCTCATCTCATTGAATACCTTCTTGAAGATGACATTCACCGAACTCCCATTATCAACAAGGATCCGCGACAACATGAAGTTTTCAATGGCGGTACGGATCAACAGCGCCTCACAAAAAGGATCTTTGTGGTCTGGCATGTCCTTCCAAGAGAAGGTGATTTTCTCATCCGAGGGAGGGGCTTATGACGTCGAGGCTACGCTCTGATGGTGCATGGTATGAAGGCTTGCCTTATGGTTAGCCTCAATCCCCACTCCCCCTTGGATCACTCTGATCCCACCTCGATCTCCCACATCAGGTCGATCCACACACTGGTCCTCCTCCCCGGTCCCAATCATCTCCATTATTCGCACTGCTAGCTATTGTTCCCCTGCTCCCCTAGCTCTCTTAATCTCCAAAAACTCCGGGCAGGTAGTTATTGGGTGACCCTCCACCACATGGAAGTCACAATATTGCAATGCTACCTCCTCCTCCCGTCTCCCCTCCTGGGGATTCCTCCTTCTTCAAGCTCAAGCTCCTGCTCTCCTTCTTTCTCTTCCCCTTCCTCTCCCTCGGCCAATGGCCATAGCTTGCTAGGGCGGGGTAGGGGTAGTCTAGGACCATATCCCTACCCCTGCTGGTTGAATCTTCCTTGTCCTCCTAGGTATTTCCTTCCCCCTTAGGGAAAACCTCTTCCTTGCCCTTTAGCAGGGCCTCCTTGTTTCCTCCAACCCAACCCCCGATATGTCGGCGCCCTCGGCTCCTCCCTCCTTCTTCCTTCTTACAGTCCTGCCCCTCCCGGCTCTCTTGACTCGGCCTCCACCAACCTTTCAGCTTTCTGGCAAATGTTGGGTTTGTCGCCTCCATCATTATCTCTTTTGCTGCTTTCTCCATCAGCCCTTCAAATTACAGTGGTGCCTTTTGAGTTAGGCTCATCTTGAAAAAACCCTCCTGCAGTCCAACGGTGAAAGAAATTTGGAGAGAAAATCATGGCACCTCCTGAATATCCATGATTTCTTCCTGGAACCTGTCTACCTACTGGGCTAAGGATTCATCCGCCTACTGCCGGATTAGAAAAATTGACTCGGGATTCTTCTTCCTTTCCATCGAGTTTGAGAAATACAGCTGGAAACTTCTACTCAGGTCTTCAAAGCCATAAATTAATACTGTTGGGAGTTGATGAAACCAGTCCCTAGCTTTATCTTTCAAGGTGATGGTGAAAAGACGGCATTTAAACGCATCTATCATTGGCCTGATGGAGACCACATCTTCGAACCATTGCAAGTGCTGGAGAGGGTTGTCTTTTCACACATAGTAGGTCATTTAGAGCTCCCTGAAACCCTCCGGGACTAGAGCTGAAAGGATCAACTCGCAGTACGGGGACCCTCTCGCCACGGGTCTCGTCGTCTCCACCCGCGCAACGACGTCACCTGGCGAGATAACACTCGCAGGGCTAGGGAATAACTACCTACCCGCCAAGTCTCGCCCGCTTTCTTCCACCACCTTTTCCTTTCTAGGTTGCCCCCCAGGGCATCCTCTCCAATGCTTGCCGAGACGAGCTCATCCTGATGCATGAGAGCGGATGCCAGAGGTAAAGAAGTTGATCAGTAGACTTACCGTGAGATCCCCTACAACATGTCTGTTGGAACACCCAATTACTAATTTGGGCAAGGATTACTATGTATTTAGGATATCTGTTTGACCTAGTTGTATAGTTGAAAAGGTCAAGTTAGAATGTGTCTAGGGCTTAGAACTTAGGTTTGAAGCTGCCCCCAGGACCATTCAAGATCAGGAATCAAAGCTGAGACAAATGTTAAAAATAGTCGAGCTCAGGTCGACTATCGTCGAGCTTCAGTCCGACGATCGTCGAGCTTGGATCAGCGCCCGACCTCCAGCTATTTCTTTGTCGTCAAGCTTAGATCGACGCTTTGTCGTCAAGATTTGATCGACGCTTTGTCGTCAAGCTTAGATCGACGCTTTGTCGTCAAGCTTAGGTCGACTATTTCTGATTTAGCAAGGTCGACGATTTCTGCCTTAGCCAGGTCGACGTTTTCTGGTGAGCTCAGGTCGACACTTTTTCCCTGAGTTCCGATCGACGTTTTCTGTTGAAGCTAAGGTCGACGATTTATGTCCAAATATGGTCGACGCTTTCTGTCTGTTGCTTATCTCCATTTTCTCCGAGCTCAGATCGACTATTTCTGTTCCAGTTCAATTTCATTAACTCTGAGCTCTGGTCGACCATAGTCGATCTCCAATCGACTATTTCTTGATGAGGTCGACGTTTTCTTCTATCAAGTCAATATCAGTTATGGAATTATTTCAAATTCTTTCAGAGTTAATTGCTGCATTAATGGCAAAAGATTTCCTAGCCGTTTCAAGCTATCTGATGCAAATGTCAAGGAAGGTAAAAATGGAATATTGCTAATGGACTTTCCTTAGAGACAAATGATGTTTTTGGAAATCATTCAAGACTGTTTATTCGGCCATTCAAGTCAAGAATTCATTATTATTCTCTCAGTTCTCTTGGAGATATTCAGCTAAAGAAAACAGAGACACAAGAAGACAGATCATTCAACACCAACACCAAGAGACACAAGAAGACAGATCATTCAACACCAACACCAAGAGACACGAGAATTGCATTACAGAAGAAGAACCACAAAAATTCTCTAATCAAGTTTTCATCTTCTGTGACTAAATGATCTGCTTCAAGTGCTAAAAGGCTTCATCATTCAAGTCTCCAGACAACTCACATTTCAGCCTTGCTGAAATCATTATTTGCTGGAGAAGTCTCATTGAAGGCCTATCACCCTGTGCAAAGCCTCTACTCCTGAACCTACTGCTAATCTCAGGGGGAGCTTTGACATCTTCATCATATCCACTAGTGCTTCTCTCATTTGATTTGAGAACAGAGAAGACAACATCAACCTCTTTACTTTTTTACTTTCCTGCTGTAAAAGGGTTATCAAGACTCCCTTCAAAAGTTTTGAGTGTGGTTCTGAGAGCCTTATCAAAACTCAGTGGTGGCAAGACACCTGATCAAAAAATCTAGTTTTGGTTTTTGAGCACCTTATCAAAAGCTCTTTGGTGTCAGGACACCTAATCAACTCCTCCTGAGTGGATTCCTACCAAGGGTGGTAGAAGAGTGGACGTACCCAAGTTGTTGGGGAACCACTATAGCTCCTTGTGTCGTCTGGTTTGCTGTGTGTTTATCTTTTCTTTGTGCTGTGTGTTTCTTTACTTTTTATTTTATCTTTGTTTCATAGCAAGCACATATACACTTAAATATAAATTAAATCTTAATCTGCCTTATTTCTTTTAAACTAAAAATTATTTTAAAATACTCGATTCACCCCCCCCCCCCCCTCTAGAGTGAAGGTATATCTCTCTTCCGCACTTTCAATTGGTATAAGAGGCAGGTTGGTTATACAACAACTAAACCATCACTAGGTTGGTTGCTTGTACAGGCTAACACCTGAACCAAAAGATCTCTGAAAAAGATCAACCTTCTATAGAGGCTTGTTATTAGTTGTATTATATTTATTTTTATATAAAACCATGGCACAGAATAAAGACTATGCTAGCACCAGACCACCAGTGTGCAATCTTTCAAAGTTTGCACTCTGGAAGGCAAGGATTAAATTATATATGAATTCTATTGACGAAGATATTTTTAATTCTGTTTTGACAGTTTGTCCAAGTCCACCAGCAAGCTCAAGAACAAATGCTGTTCCACCTCCTTCTGGAACAGATGCAGATATAAAGAAGTGGAAGACTGTAGATGCCAAGGCTATGAACATCTTAGCCCAGACAATGTCTGATGAGATTTTTCAGAAGGTAGCTGAATGCAATTCAGCTAAGGAAATTTGGGACAAACTTTCAGATATTGTCTCAGGATCTGCTGACGAAAGAAAAGACAGAAGATCTCACCTCATAACCCAATATGAGAATTTTAAGAAAGGAGAGACTGAGTCAGAAGCAGATATGTACAACAGATTGAGTCTGATTGTCAATGAGTTAAAGACCTTAGATAAAGACATCTCATTAACTGAGCTTAATGACAAGATCCTAATGTGCTTCCCCAGCACTTGGGATTCA
Source organism: Platanthera zijinensis (assembly GCA_039513925.1). Classification (NCBI taxonomy): domain Eukaryota; kingdom Viridiplantae; phylum Streptophyta; class Magnoliopsida; order Asparagales; family Orchidaceae; genus Platanthera; species Platanthera zijinensis. The sequence goes on from CM077079.1 coordinate 150,731,562, forward strand.
AGAATCTGGCCAATTAAAGATGTCAGAAGTCTAAGTGAAATCACTACTGAAGCTCCCTAGGCAAGCTCAAATCTTATGAGCTGCTCATCTGAAATAGAGAAGAAGAGCAGAAGGCTGCCTCACCAGCCATAAAGAAAGAGAAGTCAATAGCTTTCAAAGCTATTGAGGACCTGCCTGAAGAAAAGCTCACAGGCAATGAGGAATTGGTCAGTCTTTTGGCCAAAAGATTCTACAAACTGGCCAGGAAAGACATCAGAAAAAGGTCATATAAAGGACATGATAAGCCATGGTATGATAAGACAAATAACAACAAAGAAATTATTTGCTTTGGTTGCAGGAAACCAGGCCACATTGTGCCTGATTGTCCAGAAAACAAGAATACGGACAAGAAGGATAGAAGAGAAAGAAGAAAAGAGAAAGATTACAAGAAGAACAGCTCAGACAAAGCCTCCTCCAGCAAGAACAAGAATACAAGAAAGGGTTTTGTTGCTGAGACATGGAGTGAAACAGAAGAGGATTCTGAACCTTCATCCAGCTCCAGTGATGATGAAGATGATGCTAATGAAAAAGAATTTTGCATGATGGCTATCAATGCCTCACAGCAAAACTGTGATGCTGAATCAGAATCAGACTCAGAAATTCAACCAGAAGAAGATCAGGTAATCAGCTCTTTTGATTTTACTTCTGAGGACTTTATAATTGAATTTAAGACACTGTGCTTAGATTTGCTAAAATATGAGAAAGAGATAATCTCTCTCAGAAATCAATTATCTGAATACAGTGTCCTAAACTCAAAAAACCTCTAACTCTTTGAGGAGTTGGAATGCTGTAGGGAGGAGATAGCTTCACTAAAAAGTGAACTGTCAAAAGCCAAAAAGTTTGAAGAATCCCTCAATGGGAGAAGTATCAGACTGATGGACATCACAAGCACAGTGAACTCTAGACTTAATAGTATACTGGGCTAGGGTGCTTCATCCAGCCAACCTACAATATTAACAACTCCAATCAAATTTGTCTCTGACAAAGGGAAGGGAGTAGTAGAGGTAGCTAGGAAGAATGCTGATCTGCCAAAGAAAATCATGGTTCAGCAGAAAGCGTCGAGCAGAGGTCGACGAGCTTCGAACAGAGCTCGACGACATAAGGCTAAAATGTTGAACTCAGCTCAACGCTTTCTGGACTCTGAAGCTCAGCACTGGAGATCTTCGAACGGAGCTCGACGATCCTACCCAGGAACGTCGACCTCAGCTCGACGATCTCCGAACGGAGCTCAGAGCCGTGAACATGCTTTCAGAAGCAAATCTAAATTAAATCCTAGAAGTCCTGCATCCCAATGTTTCAACCCTTATACTGAATGGATAGTACCTCCTGGGAGATATCATCCTAAGGGTTATAAGAGTCAACCTGGGATGTCTTTCATTTCAGATTTTAAAGGCTATCAACCTAGGCCCAAGGTAAACTAGGTCAAAAATAAATAAAATGTTTATGTGCAGGTGAAGACCTATCCAGTATCTAACCAACAATGGTATCTGGATAGTGGGTGCTCAAAGCACATGACAGGGAACAGGGAGAACCTATCATCCTTCATAACCAAACTTGGACCCAAAGTGATTTTTGGTGATTCAAATTTTGGCCAAACCAAAGGATATGGTGCTGTTCAGATAGGCTCAGTCACTTTCAAGAAAGTGGCATATGTTGAAGGATTGAAGCACAACCTGATAAGCATCAGTCAGCTATGTGATGAAGGATATAAAGTGACCTTCAACAAATCCATGTGCAAGATCAAGTCAGAAAATAACACAACTGTGTTAACAGGTAAAAGGAAATGTAACATCTATCTAGTAAATTTTCTTTCAGCCCATACAGACATTTGTTTATTCAATTCAGTATGCAAGCCAAATGATTTATGGCATAAAAGATTAGGACATTTAAACCTTAGAACCATTGCTAGGCTCTCCAAGGACAACTTTGTTAGAGGACTACCTTCTGGCCCCTACAAAAAGGAAGGACTCTGTAGGGCTTATCAATTAGGCAAGCAAACTAAAAATAGCTTTAAGTCACTTAATAAGAGTGATTCACCTAGGATTTTGTATCTGTTACACATGGACCTTTTTGGACCCATTACAGTACAAAGCTTAGGAGGGAAATCTTATGCTTTAGTGATTGTAGATGACTTCTCTAGATTCACTTGGGTATTCTTTCTGAGGAAGAAGTCTGATAACTTTAAGTGTTTGATAGAGTTTCTCAAATGCATACAGATTGAGTTCAAGACTCAGATTTCCCTGATCAGAAGTGATCATGGGACATAGTTTGATTCTCTTCTTATGCAAGAGTTCTGTCAAAGTGAAGGGATCAGGCACACTTTCTCAGCTCCTAGAACTCCTCAACAAAATGGGGTAGCTGAAAGGAAAAATAGAACCCTAATTGAATCTGCTACTACATTGTTGACAGATGCTCACCTACCTCTATCCTTTTGGGCTGAGGCAGTGAACACCTCCAACTATGTGTTGAATAGAAGTTTAATACATAAACTTAAGGGTAAGACTCCCTATGAATTGCTCAAAGAGAAGAAACCTAAAGTAGATTATTTTAAAATTTTTGGCTGTACTTGTTATATTCATAATAATGACAAGAAGTATTTAGCAAAATTCCAAGCTAAAGCTGATGAAGGAGTGTTTCTGGGATACTCCATGATCAGCAAGGCTTATAGGGTATATAATAAATCTTCTTGCAAAATTGAAGAATCTGTTCATGTTACTTTTGATGAGACTAACATGTGTTATAAGGAGAAGTCTACTTCTACCATAGAACCTTTGCAGGTACACTCTATTTCAGAAAGTATGGACAGATTACAAGTTAAAGAAGAGGATACAGCCACTCAACCTATTCAGCAAAAGAATGAGAGCAGTGATGATGAAGAAGAAGTTCAACCTCTTGAAGAAAATCATCCTGAAGAGCCAGTTGTTATTCCACAAGAGGAAACAACAACACAGGTTGGTGAACAATCAACACCCCCTGTTGATTTAGTAACATCAAGAGATCATCCAATCTCCCAAGTGATTGGAGATGTCTCAGCTGGTGTGCAAACTCGAAATCAGGTCAACCAGAACCTGATGCACACTTGCTTCCTATCTCAAGTTGAGCCTCAATCCATTCAAGATGCAGAGCAAGATCCACACTGGATCATTGCAATGCAAGAGGAGTTGCATCAATTTGAAATGAATAAAGTTTGGGAACTAGTGCCTAAGCCAAAGGATCATTCCATTGTTGGAACAAAGTGGGTGTTCAGAAACAAGCTGGGTGATCAAGGAGTTATTGTCAGAAACAAGGCAAGGCTAGTTGCTCAAGGCTACTCTCAACAAGAAGGAATAGACTATGACCAGACCTTTGTACCAGTTGCAAGGTTAGAGGCCATTAGAATATTCCTAGCTTATGCTGCTCACAAGGGATTCAAGGTCTACCAGATGGATGTGAAGAGTGCATTTCTCAATGGAGACATCAAAGAGGAAGTCTATGTTAGACAACCTCCAATATAGATGGCAGCGATAGTCGCTATTCTCTCCAAAATGAAGTTCGATACAGGATTTGACATCGACATGGACTCTTTCGACGGCAGCGATCAGCGCTTCAAGGACATTCAGAATCTTTGCCGCGACCAGCAGCTAGTGCGGTTGATGTCAACCAGAATTAAGATTGTAGCAAATGAGATTAAAGAATGGGTGTTTTCAGCAACAGTTGAGAACGAGACTACTGTTGTCGGAACAATCAGTGGAACGAAGGTACTGCTATCCCCAAATCTCCTGACGGAAGTGTTTGCTCTCAGTTCTGGAAATGATTCCTTCGCTTTGCTTAGAGAGGAAGTTAATTCGTTATTAGAACGAATGGGTTATTCTGTCGCGAACCCTAACAGGTTATTGAAGAAGGATTTGGCTATTGAGTTTCAATTTCTCGCCGACATTACGGGAAAAGTGCTTTTGGCAAAGCACTCGGCGCATGATATAATCACGCAGTATCAGTTGAACTTGATGGGTGCAATTGTTGACAAGAAGAAAGTGGATTGGGGAACAATCGTTTTTAACTCAATCAAGAAGAAGATTAGCAAGTCTTCTGTGAATTTTGGAAGGATTTTAGGAGTATTTCTGTACTCCAAGTGCCCAGAATTGTTGATTTCAATTGGGATGCACATAAATGCTTCAAAGAGGCTATCCTGTGCCCTATTCAGCAAGTGGGACAGGCAGATCCTCAGACCCAGCAGGGATGCTGCTGTAACAATTGCTTCAGGCACAAGGACTTTATCAATCTCTTCCCCTGCAGCATCTCTTGAGGGATTGCTTGCCTCCTCCTCTGCTGTCACAACCCGCATTTTCTCCGAATTAAGAATTATCAGAGTAAGAGAAAACACGCGTCGTGATGCCACGTCAAGCAGGGGATAACTGCTGACGCTCAGGCAAAACCAACTACCAACTTAATGAAAGAAAATCATGTGATTAATGATTAGAAAATCAGTTATAATTAGAGTCCGTATCCCTCAGCTCAGTGGATCACCTAGTCCACAAAAGAAAAACTATATTTATACGCTGCGGAAAAATACTTTATTTAGGTTTAACCTCCTAAGGAGCGCATAAGGGTCCCAAGAGAACCGCTCATGCTATGCAAGACCCTACATTTAATTTATATAATATATAAGAAAACGGTCTTTATACGTGATTTGGAAAATAGTGATTACGCTTTATAAAACATGCTGATCATGAGCTTTATTTATAATAACAATTATAGTTTAAAAATAACTAGCAACTTAGCATATAACCTTCTCAGAGCAAGTAGACTATCTCCAGAAAATGTTAGCAGCAATAGTATATATATCTAGTACAAGGTAAAACTGCCAGTGGGCGCCAACAACCTGACATGAACCCACTAGCACAAATATATGTCTGTAAGAGAGTACTGAAAACAACCTCACTAACAAGGTAAATAGAACTCCAAGGTCCGGGAGTCCACCAACAACACCACCTCCAACTAGCCACAAGACTGGCTACAGCTCAGAACCTGAGGTATTCCAAAAGAAAACAGAATACCTCAGCAAGCTAAACAAAGAAAAACTGCATGAAAGAGTCAACCAAAGGACAAAGTAACAGAAAAACATGCAGTAGAAAGAGTCACAACTGTCCACAACAGGACCACAAGAAATGCACAACGTGCAAAGCAACAGCAACGACCCAGCCCAGGAACCACATCCTGCAGGGCTTACTAGGCTGCCAAGAGCCAGAATGCTGCAAACTACCAAAGAAGAAACTTCTAACACCCTAAACTGTGGGAAGTGATAGTAGCAAAACAACAACGAGGAACCGGATCGAAGGCAAACGCAGTCCCCCAATCCACCATGTCCAAGTCAAAAGCTCGAGGGTCAATACGTGAAAACACAAGGGACCTTCCACCCGACATGCCCAGCCCGTACCTGGAGCAAGAAAACATAGGTGGCCTTGGCTATATCACACAACTCCACCCCCATAAAGAGCTACAACCACCACTACTAACCACGACCCACGATTCGGCCTTTAGGAAAATAAAGAAAACGGCCGACAAGGAAAACCCAGAAATACAACTGGAAATCCACTCGGAAACGAAAGAAAATGTAAAGGAAGAGTGTTGAAATAAACCAACACGACTAGGCGTTGAGTGAAACCCACTCAGTGCCTACCTAAACTTTGGCGTTGAGCGAGCTAGCCTCACTCGCCGCTAAAATAATACCACTACCCACAAGCCCACTAAAGAATACGGAGCTCGACGACAGTCGAACGACCAAGGCAGAAGATCCAGAACTCGAGTAGTTGCCTGCCACTTGAGTATCTAAACTCCCGCACTCGAAACCATCTAAATTCGCCTAGCAAAAGAAAATATACAAAGCGCACGATCAGTGACGCACGATCAGTGGTCGTGCGCACTCATCGGCTGATGATCGTGCGAAGCGAACCTGGAAAACCTGACAGAAAACCTAGCAACTGCGCACGATCAGTGTCGCACGACCACTGGTTGTGCGCACTGTTGCCAGCGCTCGTGCGATTTTCCGAGACAGAACTTTGGAAACTGAAAGACAGCCGCGCACGAGCAGAGGCACACGACCAGTGGTCGTGCGCCCTAACGGTTGATGACCGTGCGCAGCTAACCTGTATCGTTTGGAATTTCCCGAACGACACCGGAACGTGCACACGACTCACGCCACTGCAGTAGCAGCAGACAACTATCAACGTCGCGCACCACTACCATACGAACTATGCCTAATCATTCGAGTAATACCTTAACGAAAAATCGGCAACCACACCCCCTCCTAACTCTCCCTCTTGGCTACACCCGAACCAGAGCAACAATCAAAATAAAGGAAAACAACGGCTCCACGCCGACAATTTGGGTTCCAAACATCACAAAATAGGGGGGTTTCAGTAGGAAGAACTAAGCCCTATAGTTAGCAAGAAAATGAGAACAACAAGGCCTCTAACCTAGGCTAACCGGGATTTCAATTTCAGCAAGAAAATTGAAAAGAAAACTTGGCAAGGGCGAGAATACCACTTGCCTCAATCACAGCGAAGCTTTGGACTGCTTTCCTCCTCTTCGCACGGATCAAAACGGCCGCAACACCTAGAACAAAAACTCGGCCATTAATGGCGGAAAACTTCCAAAACCGGAAATTCCAATCCTCCCAAAACTCCACGAAAATCGAATTTCTTACCGTAGGAATGAAGGTCTTGACGAGAGCAATCCAAATCCACTCTCGGAATCGAATTCCGTCCACAAACACTCCGGGAATCGGCGTCCGAAGGGAAGGGTAGGCGGTTTCTCCGTTCTCTCGTACAGGGCCGGCGGTTTCAAGCGGGGAAGATGATGGATCGGGGGTTTACATTATATATATATATATATATAATTATATAATTATATAATTAATTACAAAATTACATAAAGCACCAAATCGACGCGAAAACCGAACTACCTCGGAATTCGACGAAATTCGCACCGTAGCTAAATACCCACGCTACGAACACAACGGCGAAGTCGAAATTAATTTTCGACGAACAGAACTCGAGTTATACCCAAATAAAGCCAAACACCAACATCCCCCCGAGAGGCCACACCGGGTCACCCAAAACGACTCGGCTTGCTAGGGAGATCTTGCCAACAGGCTACAGAATAGGGCACTCAGTTCTAAGGAGCTAAACCACACTCCACAAATGGCACAAGCCACGGAAACGCGTCATCGTAACGCCAAACGAGAATAAAAATAATCGCTGAAAAAACAGGGCGTTACAGTCACTCCCCCTAAAAGAAAGTTTCGTCCCGAAACTTTACGCACAACCCTCCTACTAAAGAAGGAAAAGGTAACAAACAGAAGTTACAAAGGGAAACATAGCGATCAAATCAGTGAAACAGGTGAGGGTACGCCCTCCTCATGGCCGACTCTAGCTCCCAAGTCGCGCTCCCCAAATCCTGATTTTTCCATAGAACTTTCACCCTCGGTATGGACTTCTTTCGCAGCACACGCTCCTGAGTATCCAAAATACGAACTGGCACCTCAACAAAAGAGAGGTTGGGCTCCAACTGGGGCACAACATCCAAGAGTTGCCCACTGCAGCGCACACACTTCCGCAATTGGCTAACATGAAAAACATTATGAACACCAGGGAAGTTCGCCGGCAAATCCAATCTATAAGCAGACACACCAATCCGCTCCAAAATCTCGAACGGGCCCACATACCTTGGGTCCAACTTCCGATTTTTACCAAATCTCTTCACACCAACCATTTGAGAAACCTTGAGGTATACATGATCCCCTACTAAAAACTCCAAAGCAGACCTACGCCGATTGGCGTTCTTTTCATACCTCTCCTGAGCTAAACGAAGCTTTTCACGAATAAGCTTCACGGCGACTTCCATCTCTTCCAGAGCATCTGGACCCAACAAAGGCTTTTCGCCAGCCTCAGCCCAAAACAACAGAGTCCTACAGCGCCTCCCATACAAAGCTTCGAACGGAGCCATCTGCAAGCTTTCCTGATAACTGTTATTATAAGCAAATTCCATGAGTCGCAGACGCTCATCCCACGCTCCACCGAGGTCTAAAATATAGCACCGGATCATATCCTCAACAATCTGATTGACCCGCTCCGTCTGCCCATTGGTCTGAGGGTGGTACGCAGTAGAATACCTCAGATCCGTACCCAAACCCTCCTGCAGACTCTGCCAAAAATGAGAAGTAAACCGGGAGTCTCGATCAGAAATGATGCTAACCGGCACACCGTGGAGTCGGATGACTTCATTCAAGTACAACTCCGCTATCCTCCTCATAGGGTAATCAATCTTATAAGGCACGAAGTGAGCACACTTCGTCAATCTATCCACTATAACCCAAACAGAATCAAATCCTCTCGGGGATTTTGGCAAACCCGTAATGAAGTCCATAGATATACTCTCCCACTTCCAAGTCGGGATCTCTAGCGGAGTCAACTTACCACCAGGCCTTCCATGATCGGCCTTCACACGCTTGCAAGTGTGACACTCAGCAACAAATCGGGCTATATCTCCTTTCATACCATACCACCAGGCAATTTGCCTTAAGTCACGGTACATCTTCGTAGATCCTGGATGGTAGGCAACGCTGGAACCATGAGCCTCACTACAAATCATACCTCTAATGTCCCCAACAGCGGGAACGCAAAACATGCCGCGGTACTTCAAAGTACCCGCATCATCAATAGCAAAATCTGGCAACTCTCCCTTCTCTGTCCTGGTAAAAAGGTGCAACAGATCTGGATCGTCCTTCTGATGCAGTCTAGTCAAAGAAATCCAGGACGGCTCTGCCACTGACAAACTACTCTGCAAACCACAGCATCCCACTGAAATATCCATAAGGAGGAACTCCTCAACTAACCGATCGGCGGAGAGGTTAAAGATCTTTCCCGTCTTTTGGCTCAGGGCGTCGGCCACCACATTGGCCTTGCCCGGATGATACTGGATTTCTACGTCATAATCCGCCACATAATCAAGCCACCGCCGCTGACGCAGATTCAACTCCTTCTGTGTGAACACGTACTTTAGGCTCTTATGGTCAGTAAAAATCTTGCACTGAGCCCCATAAAGTAAGTGCCTCCACAACTTCAACGCATAGATAACCGCTGCAAACTCAAGGTCATGCGTAGGATAATTCTTCTCATCAGTCTTCAGCTACCTTGACCCATAAGCGATTACTTTTCCATCCTGCATTAATACGCATCCCAGTCCTATATGCGAAGCATCCACATACACATCATAATCCACGCCCTCAGTAGGAAGGGTCAGAACGGGAGCAGTACACAATCTCCTCTTTAACTCCTGAAAAGCTTCTTCGCACTTCTCGCTCCAAACAAAAGCCACATTCTTATGAGTCAGCTTGGTCAAAGGTGCGGCTAGAGAAGAGAAACCCTCCACGAATCTCCTGTAATAGCCAGCCAACCCTAAGAAACTTCTGATCTCCTTAGGAGTGTTCGGCCTACTCCAATCCATCACTGCTGCAATCTTTTCTGGGTCAACCGAGATCCCATCCTTGTTCACCACGTGGCCTAGAAAAAAACCTGAGGCAACCAAAATTCGCACTTGCTCAACTTGGCGAATAACTTGTGGTTCCTCAACTCTGATAGGAGCAGATGCAAATGCTGCTCATGCTCCTCAGCACTGCGAGAATAAACCAACACGTCATCAATGAAGACCACCACGAACTTGTCTAGGAAATCCTTGAATACCCGATTCATCATGTCCATGAAAGCTGATGGTGCGTTGGTCAAACCAAACGACATCACCAAAAACTCAAAGTGTCCATGCCTCGACCTAAACGCAGTCCGTGGAATATCTGCCTCACGGATCCTGAGCTGATGATAGCCCGAACGAAGATCGATCTTGGAGAACACCGTGCTACCACGCAACTGGTCAAATAAATCATCGATCCTCGGCAGAGGGTACCTGTTCTTGATAGTGACCTTGTTCAACTCTCTATAGTCGATGCAAAGCCGCATCGACCCATCTTTCTTCTTTACGAACAAAATAGGAGCACCCCAAGGCGACGAACTCTGCCTGATAAAACCTTTAGCCAACAACTCTTCTAACTGAATTCGCAACTCCTCTAGCTCACGAGGGGCCATCCGGTACGGCGCCATAGCAATAGGACGCGTACCCGGCTCCAAATCAATAACAAACTCCACATCCCGCTCAGGAGGGATACCAGGAAGATCATCAGGAAAAACATCGGCGAAACCACGAACAATAGGAATCTCCTCCAAGCGTGGCATGCTAACAACAGTTCCAACCGCCGATACTAAACAAACACAACAACCAGAAAGAAACAATCTTTGAACACATACTGCCGAGAGAACAGGAGAATCCTGACACGGATCAGTATACACGCTGCCGGGCTGACCGTCGTCCCTGATGAAGTCCAAGCGCTTTCCTTTGCACTGAATGACCGCATCATACCGAGAGAGCCAGTCCATGCCCAAAATGACATCGAAGTCCTCTAGATCAATCATCTTCAGGTCCGCCTTCGCAAGAAAATCCCCCAACAAAACCGGGCAATCCAAAATACCCAAATCTGACAACACAGATTCACCAGAGGGAAACTTGACACGGAAGGAATCCCGAACACGATCTAGAGACAACCGATGACGCTCCACAAAGGCTCTAGCCACGAACGAGTGGGTAGCGCCGGAGTCAAACAGAACACGCGCCCAACGGTTCTTCACCTTAAATTTCCCTATAGGAGCGCACAAAGCTAAGAAACTAGCACAACAGTACCACAAATAATCTAGCAACTAAACTACCAGGCTAGAAAAAAAAACAACTAACCTGAGACCACCTGGGTCGAAGTCTGAGCCTCCTCGGAAGAAATCACGTTCAGCTTCCCTTTTTCCCTTGTCCACACGCTGAGGTGGAGGTAAAGCCTGTAACGGAACTGCAGGAAGGGCTGACTGGACCTGAGGACACCTCGACTAAATGTGTCCCTTCTGCCCACACTGAAAGCAGACTTTATCCTTGGTCCAACACTGGGCCGCATCATGGCCGGATCGCTTACAAACAGAACAGGAGGCATCTCTCCTAGGAGCACCCTGAATTGCATGAACCTGCTCATTCTTCAGAGCTGCCACCTTCTTGAAACACCTCTCGACAGGATGGCCTGACCGGCCATAAAAACTGCACACCACCCTGCTCCTCTTTCCCGGAACACCATCGGGTACTAGGGGTTTCTTCTCCTCTACCAACTTCCTCTTATCCTCCTTCAACTGCTGGCCTCTACTCTTCGCCGTCTCAATGGCCTCAACCTTAAGAGCAGCCTCTACAACTCCAGCATAAGTCACCGACCCATAAGCACTGGCCAACTGCTGCACCTCACTCCTCAAACCACCAAGAAATCGCTTAACTCGATCAGCCTCAACCCTGACCAATCCAGGGGCAAAACGGCTCAACTTGCTGAACTCTATCTCATACTCACCCACCGTGAGCTGCCTTTGCTTCAGATAGAGGAAATCATTCATGAGGCGGTCACGCTCCACCGAAGGTAAGAACTTCCTCAACAGCATCTCCTTGAACACTTCCCAAGAGCATCCGGCTACCAAGCTCTCCTTCTCTCTCAGCCACCAACTCTTAGCCAACCCTTTGAGCTGATAGGTGGCTAACATCACCCTCTGATCATCTGCAATCCCTGAGTACGAGAACATCTCCTCCATGGAGATCAGCCATTCGTCTATCACCATGAAATCTGCCTTCCCATCATAAGTGGGAGGGCTCAGCCTCTGAAACTGCGAGATGAAGGCCATCTCTGCTGGCACCACCACTGGAGGTCTCAAGGGTGCAGGAGGAGGAGGAACAGCTAACCCCCCAGCAGGAACTTGCGCACCCTGAGCCTGCCCTGCCACAACTGCCACCAAAGACTGAATCTGGGCTTGCACCTCCTCCAACTGCCTGCCCATAGCTTCGCTACTCTGACGCAGACTCTCGATCACCGCATCGTTCTGAGCTCCAGAAGATTCACCCTCAGACAGGGGAGTCGATCGAGTCGCAGGACGCCTAGCCATCCTAAAAATCATTACAACGCAAATCAGATCCAAATCCCACGACTAGAACCGATTACCAGTACAGACAATACATATGTAGATATAGACTTAAAGCTGCTAAACTTGCTCTGAGAGTTTATCTTCTTCACAAAAATTAGATGATATGCCCTAACCTAGGATGGTTAACCACCACCTTACTAACTCTTGTGCCTAGATCGGATGCATGAACTTATGTTAATTTGAAAACTTATGTGTGTACATATGTCATCCTGCAAATCTTTAGCTCGGCGCGTTGTGCTTATGCAATGATATGATATGCATGATTGTGCTATGCATTCTAAAAAAAAGGCCCTAATGCATGTTATGAGCGGCGTACGCATGAAAATGTTATGCATCCCATACTTCATAACATTTCCATGCAACGAAAAAGAAACGTGCTAGTCGCAGTCATGTGGTGAGGTTATGCATCCCATACTACATAACCCTCACATGTAGCCCCTATGGTGGATCCATATACGAACACATATTATGCATCCCATACTACATAATATGCCCCGTATACTTCATGTTATGCTATGAAGTGTAGTGTTCGTGCTTTTGCCAAGACGTGCTGATGACATATCGGTGTGTGAATGACATGATGTTGAACTACTAAAAGCATCCAAGGAAGGTTGCTCAACTAACTTGTCAAGCAACCTCCCTCTGATACCAACTGTCACAACCCGCATATTCTCCGAATTAAGAATTATCAGAGTAAGAGAAAACACGCGTCGTGATGCCACGTCAAGCAGGGGATAACTGCTGACGCTCAGGCAAAACCAACTACCAACTTAATGAAAGAAAATCATGTGATTAATGATTAGAAAATCAGTTATAATTAGAGTCTGTATCCCTCGGCTCAGTGGATCACCTAGTCAACAAAAGAAAAACTATATTTATACGCTGCGGAAAAATACTTTATTTAGGTTTAACCTCCTAAGGAGCGCATAAGGGTCCCAAGAGAACCGCTCATGCTATGCAAGACCCTACATTTAATTTATATAATATATAAGAAAACGGTCTTTATACGTGATTTGGAAAATAGTGATTACGCTTTATAAAACATGCTGATCATGAGCTTTATTTATAATAACAATTATAGTTTAAAAATAACTAGTAACCTAGCATAAAACCTTCTCAGAGCAAGTAGACTATCTCCAGAAAATGGTAGCAGCAATAATATATATATCTAGTACAAGGTAAAACTACCAGTGGGCGCCAACAACCTGACACGAACCCACTAACACAAATATATGTCTGTAAGAGAGTACTGAAAACAACCTCACTAACAAGGTAAACAGAACTCCAAGGTCCGGGAGTTCACCAACAACACCACCTCCAACTAGCCACAAGACTGGCTACAGCTCAGAACCTGGGGTATTCCAAAAGAAAACAGAATACCTCAGCAAGCTAAACAAAGAAAAACTGCATGAAAGAGTCAACCAAAGGACAAAGTAACAGAAAAACATGCAGTAGAAAGAGTCACAACTGTCCACAACAGGACCACAAGAAATGCACAATGTGCAAAGCAACAGCAACGACCCAGCCCAGGAACCACATCCTGCAGGGCCTACTAGGCTGCCAAGAGCCAGAATGCTGCAAACTACCAAAGAAGAAACTTCTAACACCCTAAACTGTGGGATGTGATAGTAGCAAAACAACAACGAGGAACCAGATCAAAGGCAAACGCAGTCCCCCAATCCACCATGTCCAAGTCAAAAGCTCGATGGTCAACACGTGAAAACACAAGGGACCTTCCACCCGACATGCCCAGCCCGTACCTGGAGCAAGAAAACATGGGTGGCCTTGGCTATATCACACAACTCCACCCCCATAAAGAGCTACAACCACCACTACTAACCACGACCCACGATTCGGCCTTTAGGAAAATAAAGAAAACGGCCGACAAGGAAAACCCAGAAATACAACTGGAAATCCACTCGGAAACGAAAGAAAAGGTAAAGGAAGAGTGTTGAAATAAACCAACACGACTAGGCGTTGAGTGAAACCCACTCAGTGCCTACCTAAACTTTGGCGTTGAGCGAGCTAGCCTCACTCGCCACCAAAATAATACCACTACCCACAAGCCCACTAAAGAATACGGAGCTCGACGACAGTCGAACGACCAAGGCAGAAGATCCAGAACTCGAGTAGTTGCCTTCCACTTGAGTATCTAAACTCCCGCACTCGAAACCATCTAAATTCGCCTAGCAAAAGAAAATATACAAAGCGCACGATCAGTGACACACGATCAGTGGTCGTGCGCACTCATCGGCTAATGATCGTGCGAAGCGAACCTGGAAAACCTGACAGAAAACCTAGCAACTGCGCACGATCAGTGTCGCACGACCACTGGTCGTGCGCACTGTTGCCAGCGCTCGTGCGATTTTCCGAGACAGAACTTTGGAAACTAAAAGACAGCCGTACACATGCAGAGGCACACGACCAGTGGTCGTGCCCCCTAACGGTTGATGACCGTGCGCGGCTAACCTGTATCGTTTGGAATTTCCCGAACGACACCGGAACGCACACACGACTCACGCCACTGCAGTAGCAGTAGACAACTATCAACGTCGCGCACCACTACCATACGAACTATGCCTAATCATTCGAGTAATACCTTAACGAAAAATTGGCAACCACACCCCCCCTCCTAACTCTCCCTCTTGGCTACACCCGAACCAGAGCAACAATCTAAATAAAGGAAAACAACGGCTCCACGCCGACAATTTGGGTTCCAAACATCACAAAATAGGGGGGTTTTAGTAGGAAGAACTAAGCCCTATAGTTAGCAAAAAAATGAGAACAACAAGGCCTCTAACCTGGGCTAACCGGGATTTCAATTTCAGCAAGAAAATTGAAAAGAAAACTTGGCAAGGGCGAGAATACCACTTGCCTCAATCACAGCGAAGCTTTGGACTGCTTTCCTCCTCTTCGCACGGATCAAAACAGCCGCAACACCTAGAACAAAAACTCGGCCATTAATGGCGGAAAACTTCCAAAACCGGAAATTCCAATCCTCCCAAAACTCCACGAAAATCGAATTTCTTATCGTAGGAATGAAGGTCTTGATGAGAGCAATCCAAATCCACTCTCGGAATCGAATTCCGTCCACAAACGCTCCGGGAATCGGCGTCCGAAGGGAAGGGTAGGCGGTTTCTCCGTTCTCTCGTACAGGGCCGGCGGTTTCAAGCGGGGAAGATGATGGATCGGGGGTTTACATTCTATATATATATATATATAATTATATAATTATATAATTAATTACAAAATTACATAAAGCACCAAATCGACGCGAAAACCGAACTACCTCGGAATTCGACAAAATTCGCACCGTAGCTAAATACCCACGCTACGAACACAACGGCGAAGTCGAAATTGATTTTCGAAGAACAGAACTCGAGTTATACCCAAATAAAGCCAAACACCAACATCCCCCCGAGAGGCCACACCGGGTCACCCAAAACGACTCGGCTTGCTAGGGAGATCTTACCAACAGGCTACAGAATAGGGCACTCAGTTCTAAGGAGCTAAACCACACTCCACAAATGGCACAAGCCACGGAAACGCGTCATCGTAATGCCAAACGAGAATAAAAATAATCGCTGAAAAAACGGGGCGTTACATCTGCTCCTATTTCTCCTCCTCCCCTTATCTCTTCATTGTTTTCCTCTTCTCCCATTCAGCCTGTCATCTCCTCCCCTATCACCACTTCATTACCTTCTTCATCTCCTCCAGCCACCATGCCAGAATCATTCCACCCTCTTTTCTATTATCCATCAATTGACTCTTCCATTCTGGATTATTCCTTCATGGATGATTCTCCCTCCTCCTCTCTTGATCCTCCATCCTCCTCCTCTTACCAACAATTGTTGTATGACATTTTGGATCAACCCTCTTTCTTACCGTCCACCTCCATTCCTATACCATCCATATCCATCGTCCCTATATCCCAGCCATCCATCCCTCCTTTCTCACCTTCAAGTCGTGCAGCACTTCTTCAGTCCCAGCCGTATCTTCATTCACCTCTACTCAAGTCTCTCTTGAGCAAGTGGATCTCCCGAGTCTGGCCGATAGGCTATATGAGCTACTGGCTCCCAAGCTAGTGGCTTTGCTGGAGACCTCCTTGGCTCCACTCCAGAAGTCCATTCAGGAGCTATCCTCTAGACTCTCCGCTCTCTCTTCTCCGCAGGCCAATCCTTCATTTAGGTGCCTTGATCCAGCTCCGTCTGCATCAAGCCAGGGGGAGATGCCTTATGAAGCTATTGAAGCTGTTGCTGCTCCTCCAACTATATTGCCTGCTGATGATACTGCTGCTCCAGTGCTTTTATTTACAGTGGACCTCAGGTCACTGCTGAGTTGTTTTGATTCTATCTACCATCAAATTGCACCAGTTCTTGTTCAGAAAGCTGAAGATTTTTCTAAGGCCATTGTGCCTCTTTCAATATGTGATCCCAGTATAATTGAATCTTATGTCAAATCTCTTAAAGCTGTGGATGTTGGTTCTGTTTGTGCTGCTGCTGATGATGAAGTTATGACTATTGTTTTGTCTGCTGAGATCTCTGCTGCTGATGATATGATTGTTGATGTTTCTGCTCCTGCTGATACTATTTGTTCTGCTGCTGTACCTTCTCCTCCTGCTCCTGCTGTCTCTGAAAAGCTCAAAGATCAAGAAGATTATATCAGAAGGATCGACAATCTGTATGATCAACCTCAAAGTTCTGAAAGTGATCAGTTCCAAACAGAATCTGATGACTCTTATGGTACTATTGTAAGGAAAAGAAAAGCAAGAAGCAAAGCTCTGAAAAGAGTTCCTCTCGAAAAAGCCAAGGATTCAAATGATGTACCCTACTATATATTGCATGATTGCCAAATTACTGAGCCGTGGATGTAATACTCCAAAAATAAATTGAAGGCAATGAAGAAAAAGAGAAAATTTAACAGGTATGAGAAAGGCTCCTCTAAGTTTCAACCTCCTCCTCCTCCTCCTCCAGATTCTGGATCAGGTGGAGGCTCAGCTTCTCTACCTTCGGCTCCAAAGCAAAGCCCTTCTCAACCATCTCAAAGATATCCTCCCAGAGGGCATTATCAAAGAGGCAATCAGTCCAGAAAAGGATAGTATAGAGGTAATCAAAGAGACTACAGAACTCAAAGGGAAGGACAAAGGCAACTTGACTCATCTCAAGGTCCTTACCCATATAAGCTCAGAGAAATTGTTGAATCAAGAACTGCTACTGCTCCTGAAACCATTAATAGATATGAAGCTCCTATTCCTTTTGAGGATCCTGAAAATAATCCTAATTCCTGGACTGCCAGGATGAAAGAACTTGCTGCCTTGGACCAACTGAAGAAGGCAAGAGAGCAAGGCAAGGACACCTCAAACATCTACACTTTGTCCGAGCAAAGAAAAGCAGAGTTGGAAAGGTATTCTTCAAGGAAATTCTTTGATCCTCTAGATTATATGAAGCTGCATCCTGAGGCTGTGGTTCCCAGAGCAAAAGCTAAAACCTCCTTAGGTGTAGAAGATGACAGGAGATCAAAGAAGGAATCCCTCAATCCCAACAGGGAAATTCTGTTCAAGAAAGGTAGTAAAAAAGGAATGATTTTTGTATGCAGATGGCTCATTCATTTCTTAAATCTCTTGCTGAGGTTCTATCAGATTGCTGCTATGCTGTTTGTTGCTTTAATTTTTATTGCTTGATTGCATTTGATGACTGTATTTTATTCTAAGTCCTGTAAATAGTAATCCTAACCCAAATAGGGGGAGATTGTTGGAACACCCTATTACTAATTTGGGCAAGGATCACTATGTATTTAGGATATCTGTTTGACCTAGTTGTATAGTTGAAAAGGTCAAGTTAGAATGTGTCTAGGGCTTAGAACTTAGGTTTGAAGCTGCCCCCAGGACCATTCAAGATCAGGAATCAAAGCTGAGATAAATGTTAAAAATAGTCGAGCTCAGGTCGACTATCGTCGAGCTTCAGTCCGACGATCGTCGAGCTTGGATCAGCGCCCGGCCTTCAGCTATTTCTTTGTCGTCAAGCTTAGATCGACGCTTTGTCGTCAAGCTTAGATCGACGCTCTGTTGCTGAGCTTAGATCGACGCTTTGTCGTCAAGCTTAGATCGACGCTTTGTCGTCAAGCTTAGGTCGACTATTTCTGATTTAGCAAGGTCGACGATTTCTGCCTTAGCCAGGTCGACATTTTCTAGTGAGCTCAGGTCGACGCTTTTTCCCTGAGTTCCGATCGACGTTTTCTGTTGAAGCTAAGGTCGACGATTTATGTCTAAATCAGGTCGACGCTTTCTGTCTGTTGCTTATCTCCATTTTCTCCGAGCTCAGATCGACGATTTCTGTTCTAGTTCAATTTCATTAACTCTGAGCTCTGGTCGACCATAGTCGCTCTCCGATCGACTATTTCTTGATGAGGTCGACGTTTTCTGCTATCAAGTCAATATCAGTTATGGAATTATTTCAAATTCTTTCAGAGTTAATTGCTGCATTAATGGCAAAAGATTTCCTAGCCATTTCAAGCTATCTGATGCAAAGGTCAAGGAAGGTAAAAATGGAATATTGCTAATGGACTTTCCCTAGAGACAAATGATGTTTTTGGAAATCATTCAAGACTGTTTATTCGGCCATTCAAGACAAGAATTCATTATTATTCTCTCAGTTCTCTTGGAGATATTCAGCTAAAGAAAAGAGAGACACAAGAAGACAGATCATTCAACACCAACACCAAGAGACACAAGAAGACAGATCATTCAACTCCAACACCAAGAGACACAAGAATTGCATTATAGAAGAAGAACAACAAAACTTCTCTAATCAAGTTTTCATCTTCTGTGACTAAAAGATCTGCTTCAAGTGCTAAAAGGCTTCATCATTCAAGTCTCCAGACAACTCACATTTCAGCCTTGCTGAAATCATCATTTGCAAGAGAAGTCTCATTGAAGGCCTATCACCCTGTGCAAAGCCTCTACTCCTAAACCCACTGCTAATCTCAGGGGGAGCTTTGACATCTTCATCATATCCACTAGTGCTTCTCTCATTTGATTTGAGAACAGAGAAGACAACATCAACCTCTTTACTTTTTACTTTCCTGCTGTAAAAGGGTTATTAAGACTCCCTTCAAAAGTTTTGAGTGTGATTCTGAGAGCCTTGTCGAAACTCCGTGGTGGCAAGACCCCTGATCAAAAAATCTAGTTTTGTTTTTTGAGCACCTTATCAAAAGCTCTTTGGTGTAAGGACACCTTATCAACTCCTCCTGAGTGGATTTCTACCAAGGGTGGTAGAAGAGTGGACGTACCCAAGTTGTTGGGGAACCACTATAGCTCCTTGTGTCGTCTGGTTTGTTGTGTGTTTATCTTTGCTTTGTGCTGTGTGTTTCTTTAGTTTTTATTTTATCTTTGTTTCATAGCAAGCACATATACACTTAAATATAAATTAAATCTTAATCTGCCTTATTTCTTTTAAACTAAAAATTATTTTTAAATACTCTATTCACCCCCCCTCTAGAGTGAAGGTAGATCTCTCTTCCGCACTTTCAATGTCCATGATGCCTCTAATGGACGCCATGAATTCTTCTCTTCATATAAATCCTCCCGGGTTATGGGACTCGTCCTCGTCTCCTTCTCCGAGATCTCCTGTCATGAAGTAGTTCATGATTCTTCTGTACAGGCTGCTGTCCACACTCACCGCACCAAAAATGTTGAAGTCGTATGCCCGACTTCACCTAGTATTTGGACCTAAAGTTGCAGCTCACACCTACTCTTCCTGAACCTCCTTCTCGACGTGATTCTTGGAACTAAAAAAACACTATGGGCTTCAGCTTGGAGGTCCCACCTCTTACCTGGAAGAATTAGAAGTTCTTCCCCTCCCTAGCCAGTGCTGAGCTAGGTGCCTTGGAGGAAGAAGAATAAGTTAACCAGCACTCTCTTCTTCTTCTCTCTCTCTCTCTCTCTCTATTTTTCCCTCTCTTCTTCAAGGCACCTTATCGGCTTATTTATAGGCCTCTGAGTTTGACCTTACAATAACCAAACTGAACCGAACTGAAATTACCAAAATACCCGGGTTGGGTCTGCCAATAGCCAAACTCCACTTTTCTGAAGGGTTATGCGCAGACCCCAAACAGCCAAAGGGTAAAATTACCTGGGGTAAAAGAGTAAAACCCCCACTTAGGGGGTTATCAGCTCGCCTCGCGAGTGCCCCACCTCGCGAGTGCCCCGCCTCGCGAGTACTCCGTCACGCTACAAGAGGTCAGCATACGCCGCGAGAGCCGTCTCGCTATAAGAGGTCAGAATATGCCGCGAGAGCCGTCTCGCCACAAGAGGTCAGCATATGTCGTGAGATCCCTCTCGTATGTACCGCTGCTCCCATCTCGCCTATTATGTTTTGCCTTTTTTGGAGTACCGCTGAGTTAACCATATGGTCCTACTCGCCTCTACAATCCTCTCGCCCCTAACTCAACACTTTTCTTTGAGTTGCCTCCTCCAAGCTCGAGGTTGTACACTTTCTTTTTGTGTGCTGTATATATTATATCTATATATACCACTAATTTAAAAACCGCAATAAAAATAAATTAAAGTTTTTAAAATACTCTATTCACCCCCCCCCTCTAGTGTAAAGTTAGATCTATTCATTCCACTTTAAATTGACATCAAAGGCAGGTTTTGTTTTATAGGCTAACACCTGAAATAACAGATCTGATAGATCTTATTTTACCAAAAAGTTTGTTTTTAGATCACTGATAAAATTATCATGGCATAAAATATGGAGTACTCAAGCACAAGACCTCTTATTTACAATCTTTATAAGTTTGCACTATGGCAGACAAGAATTAGGTTATATATGAATTCTAATGATGTGGATATCTACAATTCAATTTTGACAGGTCCACCTCCACCACTGGAAGAAACAAGTACCAATGCTACACCACCTCCAGAATTGTGCTAAAAAAACTGAAAACTACTAATATAAAGGTTATGAATATACTAGTTCAAACAATATATGATAATATTTTTTAGAAGGTTGCTGAATGCACCACAGCAAAATATATCTGGTACTCCCTCACTATATTGGTAGCTGCATCAACAGATGAAAGAAAAAATAGAAGATCTCACCGTATTTCTTAATATGAGAATTTCAAAAAGGGAGAAACTGAATCTGTTGTTGATGTGAATACAAGACTCAGTCTCATAATCAATGAACTGAAAACTTTGGAGAAAGACATTACACTGACAGAAGTAAATCACAAAATTCTCTTGTGTTTTCCTAGCACATGAGATTCAAGAATTTGGCCCATTAGAGAAGCCAGAAGTGTAAATGAAATTACAATAGAAACTTTGTTGTGCAAGCTCAAATCATATGAGCAGCTCATCAAAATAAGAGAAGCTGACCAAATGACTCTATCCTCAGAGAAGAAGGATAAGAGTATTGCTTTCCAAGAAACTGAAGAGGAAGAACAACTTCAAGAAAATCAAGAACTCATAAGTCTATTAGCTAAAATATTTTTCAAAATGGCCAGGAAAGACTTCAGGAGAAGATTTTCAAGAAATAAGGAAAAAACAAGATATGAAAACACCTACTTAGGAAATTGTTTGTTATGGTTGCAGGAAACCAGGACACATTCTTCCAGAATGTCCTGAAAATCATAAGAAAGATAAGAAGAAGGGGAAAGACTTTAAGAAGCATTAAAACAAACCCTCTTCTAGTAAAAACAGACAGAAGGAGAGAGGCTTTGTAGCTGAAACCTGGAGTGAGTCAGACACTGAATCTTCATCCAGTTCATGTGAAGATGAAGAAGAATCAAATGCTCAAGAAGTCTGTATGCTTGCAATCAATGCATCAAACAACAATTCTGATTCTGAATCTGAGTCTGAAGAAGACCAGGTATTTTTCAACTTTTGATTTTACATCAGATCAATTCAAAATAGATTTTAAATTGCTTTGTAAAGATTTGATAAAATCTGAGAAGGAAATAAAACTTCTCAGAGAAAAATAAACTGAATTGAACAATCTATCTTCAGAAAACATTAAACTTAAAGAAGATTTGAAAATTTCTAAAAAACAAATAGTTTCTCTGGAAAACAAATTACCTGAGGCAATGAAGTTTGAAGAATCTCTTAATGGGAGAAGTATCAGACTGATTAATTTTACAAGTACAGTCAAAGCAAGATTAAATGGCAGACTAGGCTTGGGACCTTCATCTAGTCAACCTCAAATTCTAAAGAAAAATATTTTAACTACTCCTGTAAAATTTATATTTGCTAAAGGAAAAGAAATATTAGAAATTACAGATAAAGATACTGATGTTTTGTGAAATAATGTAATAGAGAATAGATCAAAATCTACTCTAAAACAGAACAAAAATTTCCAAAAAAACAATGTTCAACAAATTTCATCGAACCGAGCTCGAAGAAATCAAAGTTATTCGTCGAACAGAGATAGATAAACGCTTAACACAGGAAATGAGAATAGTTATTCAGTGAATGGCACTTGACAAAATCACTATTATTCTTCGGACATGGCTCGACGAAATTAGAATAATTCGTCGAACTTAAACTCTTCAAATAGAAAATTTACCTCTTTTCAAAAGAATAATCAAACTCAAAAGTTGATAAATCCTTTTACTGAGTGGATCATTCCTCCTAGAAGATATCCTCCACTTGGATATAAAAATCAACCTGAATATTATTATATTTCTACTTTTTATGATAGAAAACTAGGATCCAAGGAAATCTAGATCAAGAACACTAACTTGTTTTCAATACAGGAAAAGTACTATCCTACCACAGAGGAACTGTGGTATTTGGATAGTGGGTGCTCTAAACACATGAAAGGAAGAAAAGCTAATCTAAGAGGTTTCAAAGCAAAGCTTGGACCAAAATTCATCTTTAGAGACTCCAACTATGGCCAGACAGAGGGCTATGGCAATGTCAAAGATGGGGTAGTTACCTTAAAAAAGTTAGCTTATGAGAGAGGTCTTAAGCATAACCTTATCAGCATCAGTCAACTATGTGATAAAGGTTATCAGGTATCATTCAATAAGTCTTATGCTTTTTTACATCTAATGAAAACAAAATTGTTTTATCTAGGGTTAGACAGGGTAACATCCATTTAGTCAATTTTAATTCTGTTAAAACTGAAATATGTTTGTTTAATCAAAAAAGTAAATCAAATGAACCTTGGCATAAAAGATTAGGGAATATAAACCTTAGAACTATTGCTAAATTATCTAAGGACGACCTTGTTATAGGACTACCTTCTAGATCTTACAAGAAGGAAGGACTTTGCAGGGCTTGTCAATTATGTAAGCAAACTAAAAATAGTTTTAAATCCATATCTAAGAGTGATTCACCCAAAATTTTGTATTTGCTACATATGGAATTTTTTTTACCTATTGTAATATAAAGTTTGGGAGTAAAGTCATATACTTTAGTAATTGTTGATGATGTCTCCAGATTCACTTGGGTGTTCTTTTTTAGGAACAAGTCTGATAACTTCAAAAGTCTTACAGACTTTCTTAGGAATATCAAGATTGAGTATTCGACTCAGATTGCATTGATCAAAAGTGATCATGGCACTGAGTTTGAATCTCTTCTGATGAA
The DNA here is from genome assembly GCA_039513925.1 of Platanthera zijinensis. Taxonomy (NCBI): domain Eukaryota; kingdom Viridiplantae; phylum Streptophyta; class Magnoliopsida; order Asparagales; family Orchidaceae; genus Platanthera; species Platanthera zijinensis. The sequence continues at coordinate 150,755,268 of CM077079.1, forward strand.
AGAATTCTGTGAGAAAGAAGGAATCAGGCCGCGTTTCTTTGCTCCTAGAACTCCTCAACAAAATGGGGTCGTAGAAAGGAAAAAATAGAACCCAAATTGAATCTTCTTGAAGATTACTTGCAGATGCTCAGTTGCCCCTATCTTTTTGGGCAGAGGCAGTAAGCACAACAAATTATGTTCTTAACAGAAGTCTCATTCATAAACTCAAGGGTAAGACTCCCTATGAATTGCTTAAAAATAAGAAACCTAAAGTAAATTTTTTTTAAAAAAAAAAATTGAGTGTAAATGCTATATTCATAATAATGAAAAGAAACATTTAGAAAAATTTGAGGTCAAAGTTATAGATGGAATATTTCTTGGATACTCTCTTGTCAGTAAGGTTTATTGGGTTTATAATAAATCTACCTTTAAAATAGAAGAATCTGTACATGTATCATTTGATGAATCTAACATGTTTTATAAGGAGAGGCATATCTCTACCATAGATTCTTTTCAGGAACCAATTCTTTGTGAGAAACTAGATAAATTAAACATAAAGAATGAGGATACATTGTATCCTTCTCAGCAAATTGCTGAAGACAGTGATGAAGATAATCCTAAAATTTATGTTGAAAAAGTTGTAGCTAATGAAATTCCACAAGAGGAATTAACAACACAAATCATTTAAGAACCAACTCCACCTGTTGATTATGTCACTATTAGAGATCATCCTAGATCTCAAGTGATTGGAGACATATCAATTGGTGTGCAAACAAGGCATCAACTCAATCAAGATCAGATTCATACATGTTTTCTATCTCAGGTTGAACCTCAATCAATAAAAGATATAGAACAAGATCCTCATTGGATCATTGCAATGCAAGAGGAACTCAATTAGTTTGAGAGAAGTAGAGTTTTGGACCTAGTTTCAAGACCCAAAGACTATCCAGTAATTGGATCCAAATGGGTCTTTAAGAATAAATTGGATGCTCAAAGAGTTATAGTAAGAAATAAATCTAGACTGGTAGCTCAAGGATATTCACAGGAGGAAGGAATAGATTATGATTAAACATTTTCTCCTATTACAAGATTAGAAGCTATCAGGATATTTCTTGCTTTTGTTGCATTCAAGAAATTCAAAGTATATCAGATAGATGTAAAGAGTGCATTTCTTAATGGAGAAATCAAAGAGGAAGTCTATGTAGAACAACCTCCAGGTTTTATCTCTTCAACTCACTCATCTCATGTATTTAAGCTTAATAAAGCTCTTTATGGTCTTAAACAAGCTCCAAGAGCTTAGTATGAGAACCTTACTAATTTTCTTTTAGAGAATAAATTTTATAGAGGGAAGGTAGACAAAACTATATTTTTTTGAAAGCATAAAACTAAAAATATACTAGTTCAAATATATGATGATGATATAATTTTTGGTTATACTGATTCCAAACTTTGCAAAAAGTTCTCTGACCTAATGCGTTCAATGTTTGAAATGAGTAGCATGGATGAATTATCTTATTTTCTTGGTTTACAAGTGAAGCAAACATCTGATGGCATCTTCATATCTCAATCTAAATATGCTAAAGAGCTAATTAAAATATTTGGGATATCAGATGCCTCCTCTATGAAAACACCCATGCCCACTAATGTTGTAGTTGATAATGATGAACAAGGCTAATCTATTGATCAGAAAACATATAGAACAATCATTGGGTATTTATTGTATTTGTAGAAAATGGACAAAAGAGGTAAATAAACCGCAAACTTTTATTGTTCAAAAAGATAAAGATTACAAAGGTATGTCCCCTTATTTATAGAAACTAGGGGAGAAGAGAGAGATTTACAACAAGCGATGGGACTAAATACAAGCCGTACGGCTTATGTGGTTTGACATGACCAAACCGTCAACTATACAAGAAATAAAGCAACTAACTGCAAAGCCACAATCTCCCAAAGTCAGCCTCTCGAACTGACCGCCTGATTGCCTGCTGCAAGTTGTCGGACTATAACCACAGTCAGATCTCTGCGGCTTCAAGCAGACCGCTACACTTTGCCAGACCGCTGTGGCTTCAAGCAGACCGCTGCGGCTTCTCTTCGCCAGACCACTGCGGCTTCTCTTTGCTAGACTGCCAGACCAGACCGCAAGACTGCTGGAACAACTCGACTGCTGCGGTTAGAAACCAGGCCGCCCGAACACTCCAAACTTTAACACTCCCCCTCAAGCTGGATCATATATATCGACCATGCCCAGCTTGCTACAGACCTCCTCAGATGGAGTAACCAGTTTGGTGAAGAATTCATCTAGTTCTCTTTCTGATATAACAAACGGAGTGCAAACCTGATTCTTCAAAATCTCCTCTCTAATGAAATGACAATCAACCTCAATATACTTTGTTCTCTCATGAAAGACCGAATTCCTTGAAATATAAATGGCAGCTTTGTTATCACAGAACATAGGAAGAGGATGGTCATAGACTTCTCCCAAGTCAAGCATAAGCGCCCGTAGCCATTTTTACTCGCAGGTAGTTAAGGCCATGCTCCTATATTCTACTTCAGCACTTGACCTTGAAACCACTGCCTGCTTCTTGATTTTCTAGCTAACCAGGTTTCCTCCTACAAAAGTGCAAAAACCTGATGTAGACTTTCTATCCTCCTTGTTATCAGCATAGCTGGCATCAAAAAATGCTTCAATCTTCAGATGACCATTCTTCTGAAACAATAAGCCCTTTCCCGGAGACCCTTTCACATACTCCAAAATTTTCATGGCAGAGCGTAGATGACACTCTCTAGGACTTTGTATAAACTGACAAACCTTCCTAACTGCATAATAAATATCTGGTCGAGTAACAGTTAGATATATAAGTTTGCCTACAAGTCGCTTGTATACAATGAAATCTAGGAGAAGAGGAGAATCATCAGTCTAGCCTTTATCATCACCAACAGCCATTGGGCAACAGGCAGGTTTTGTGCTAAGAAGACCTGTCTCCTTTAGGAGATCTAGCACATACTTCCGCTATGAAAGAACCACCGAGTTCCTCTTTCGTGAAATATCAATTCCCAGGAAGTACTTGGGCGGTTCCATATACTTAGTGATAAAGTATTGTCGAAGATGTTGTTTGGCTAGATAAACGCCCTCCTTATCATCACTAGTCAAAAGAATATCATCAACATAGAACCAAGAACTACAAGACCCTGTAGTAGTCTTACGTATAAACAAAGAATGATCAGCAGAGCTTCGACTAAACCCAATAAGAGAAACAACTTCACTAAACTTTTCAAACCAGGCTCGTGGACTCTGCTTTAAACCATAAATCGCCTTCCGAAGTTGCACATCTGATACTCCCCCTGAGCAACATACCCAGGAGGTTGCTTCATGTATACCACCTCTTGCAAATCCCCATAAAGGAAGGCATTCTAAACATCCAACTGAGACATTTCCCAGTTTCTATTAATAGCCACAGAGAAGAGAATACAGATAGTGTTGATGCGAGCAATAGGAGAAAAAGTATCGAAGAAATCCACCCCATATGTCTGAGTAAACCCTTTGGCAACAAGCCAGGCCTTATACCGTTCAACAGGGCCATCTGGAAGATACTTAACCACAAAGACCCACTGACATCCAACCACATCAATGCCAAGAGGTGGTGGAATAAGAGTCCAAGTCCCTCTCTCAGATAACGTGCTCATTTCTTGATCCATAGTAGCCTTCCACTAAGGAAGAACAAGAGCTTCTTGATACGTTTTTGGAATGGCAGTAAAAAAATAGCAAGAGCAAAATGCTTGGCAGTTGGGGAAAGCTGATCATAGGAGACAACCGCACCAATCAGATGCTAAGTACATTAGCGAGCACCCTTTCGCAGGGCAATTGGAAGATCAAGGTCACTGCTGACTTGAGGAGGCAATGTACTGGCAGAAGAAAGAAGAGGCTCCGGAATAGGCACAGAGGTTTCCAAGGATAACCCATTAGGCTCTCGAGAAAGAGAAGGAGCAATCGGAGGAGATGCGGAAAGAACCGGCACTAATGGAGGTGCCAAGAGAATAGGCAGGGAAGGAAATGTATCGACAGGTACGAGAGAAGAAGGAGAGGAGAAATATGGAGTATCTTCAAAGAAGGTAACATCTGCAGAAACATACTGTTTGCGCAGGAGAGGATCAAAACATCGATACCCTTTTTGAGTAGGGAATTAGCCAAGAAATATGCATTTAATTGATCGGGGAGAAAGTTTGTCCCATCCAGGAGAAGGGACATGAACAAAGGCAGTACAACCAAAGGTTTTAAGGGGCAAAGGAAATGTTCGGCCTCTGGATATAAGACTGAAAAAGGAGTCATTCCCTGAATAACAGACGAGGGAATACGGTTAATAAGATAGCAAGCAAGAAGAACCGCATGACCCCAATATGACTGGTAGACATTCATTTGCAAAGAAAGACTACGGGCAACATCCAGAAGATGTCGATTCTTGCGTTCAGCAATGCCATTCTGTTGAGATGTATATAGACAACTTATCTGATGAATCAAACCCTTGTCTATACAAAACGAAGAGAACTGATGACTGGCATATTCTTTGGCATTATCAGTACAAAGAATCTGAATGGGCACACTAAACTGTGTAAAGATCTCATGATAAAAAGCAGAGAATACAGAGAACAGTTCAGAACGATCCTTCAAGAGATACAACCAAGTGTATATGGAGAAATAATCAATAAATGTGTCAAAGTACAAGCTTACGCGACCAACCGAAGCAACCGAAGAAGGTCCCCAGATGTCAGAGTGAACAATCTCAAAAGGACGTGAAGAACAATAGCCTGTTCGAGTTGGGAAAGAAGATCGATGATGTTTGCCCAACTCACATGCTTCACAGTTCAAAGGAAAATCGTCAAAAGGAAGGTCTGGAAGAAGTTGATAAATGAGGCGAGAAGGAGGATGACCAAGACGACGATGCCACAACTGAAGTGAGGAAGAAGCAGAAAGAGCAACAATATTGTTAAGATAAAACAGTCCACCACGAGCAGTACTAGTAACAATTGGGGCCTTAGAAACAGAATCAGAGAAAGAACAAGTGGTGTCAGTAAAAGTAACTGTGTAACTTAACTGGGTGCAAAGAGCATGAACAGATAGTAAATTGCATGGGAAAGTACGGACATAAAGAGTTTCCTCTAATAAAAAGATGAAGAGAGATGCACAGTGCCAATACCATGCACAGGCGTAGAGGTCCCATCAGCAACAACAACAGGAGATAACCTGTTTGTCTCAAGCAAAGAGGAAAACAAACGAGAATTGCCAGTCATGTGACTAGTGGCACCAGAGTCAATAAGCCACTTATTAGAGGAGACTGCAGGAGCACGAGTAGTAGAAGAGAGAAGAGAAGTCATTAGAAAGAAGAAGCCGGAAAGCAGGTAAACTATCCGCTCAGGGAGAAACTAGACAGCACAAACAATGAAGTAGAAAGAGAGACCAAGGATACTGCCTGGTCAAAGGTACACAAACCAGCGGCTAGAAGAAGCCGCGACCAAAAAAGGGCGGGAAGAGAGTAAGAAACCGGAAGAAACCAGACCAAGGAGCGGAAACCGCAGCGGGTAATGAAACGCCAGCTCGAAAAGAAAAGAATAACCACGCGGTCAAGGAAAAAACAAGCCGCCCTGTCTCAGTGTCAACACACCAGCAAAAAAACAAGAAAAGTTGCGACCCAAGGGCGGAAAAAAACTACGTAAGAAGAAAGAAGTACCAGAGACCGCCCGAACACGGCGCAAACTGCGTGAATAGAAAAAAGAAACCGCGCGGTGTAAAAAGGACAAAACGTTCAAGAACAGGTTGCAGAAGGAGACAGAGACCGCACGGTCAAGGTGTCAATACACCAGTGGCAAGGAACAAGCCACGACCAAACTGCGGACTCACATCAAAGAAGAGACAAGAGACTAGCAAAGAAGCAGCAAAAAGAGAAAAGAGCATGAGGCCGCCCGGTCAAGGCGAAAAACACACAGTGGCAAGGAATAAACTGCGACAAAGGGAGAAACTCGCAACAGAGAAGAGACAATGTTGTTAGTAAGGGAAGCCGGGCGAACAGAAAAAGGCCCGGGAGGAAGCAAGTTGCAAGCACAGGGATAAGCAAGGGAGGGATGGGAGAAGAAAGAAGTCTCCCAAATCGGATGAAGCCGGTTGATGAGGTTGAGCGATTAGAGCAACAAACCGCGACCTTCTTGAAGCAAAGGATCGGTTCCTCTGATACCATGTAGAAAATGGATAAAAGAGGTAAATAAACCGCAAACTTTTATTGTTCAAAAAGATAAAGATTACAAAGGTATGCCCCCTTATTTATAGAAACCGGGGGAGGAGAGAGAGATTTACAACAAGCTATGTGGGACTAAAGACAAGCTGTGCGGCTTATGCGGTTTGACATGACCAAACCGCCAACTATATAAGAAATAAAGCAACTAACTACAAAGCCGCAATCTCCTAGAGTCAGCCTCTCGAACTGACCTCATGATCGCCTGTTGCAAGTTGTCAGACTACAACCACGGTCAAATCTCTGCAGCTTTAAGCAAACAACTACACTTTGCCAGATCGCTGTGGCTTCAAGCAGACCGCTACGGGTTATCTTAGCAAGACCGCTGCGGCTTCAAGCAGACCGTTGTGGCTTCTCTTTGCCATACCGTCTGACCAGACCACAAGACTGTTAGAATAACTAGACCACTGCGGTTAGAAACCAGGCCGCCTGAACACTCCAAACTTTAACAGTATTTAACAAAAAGTAGACCAGATATTATGTATGTAACCTGTATTTGAGCTAGTTTTAAAGTTAACCTTAAAAAATCTCACCTTATTTTAGTAAAAAGAATTTTAAGATATTTAAAGGGTTTTCCTAATCTAGGACCCTAGTATCCTATTGAGTCAAGATTTGAATTTATTGGATTCACAGATGTTGATTATGCTGGATGTAGAGTTGACATAAAAAGCACATAGGGAACTTGTCATTTTCTTGGTGATAGGCTTGTGTCATGGTTTTGTAAGAAGCAAATATCTGTTTCTACTTTAACTGCTGAAGCTGAATATATTGCAACATGTAGTTGTTGTTCACAGATTTTGTGGATTCTTAATCAATTACTAGATTATGGATACAACTTAAATAATTCAATTATATACTGTGATAATACTAGTGCAATTTCAATTGCACAGAATCCAGTCCTCCATAGTAGGACTAAACATATAGAAATAAGGCACCACTTTATCAGAGATACTGTGGATAAAAATTAAATTAGCCTAGTATTTATTTCTACTGATTTACAAATAACAGATATTTTCACAAAACCATTGGATGAAAATAAATATATTTTCTTTTTAAATCAGTTAGGAATGATTGATGGAGAGTCATTAAATTGATTTTGAACAGAGTTCGACGAATTGTGAACCTTTCGTCAAATGGAAATCGACGAATTGTGAAACCTTTCGTCAAATGGAAATCGACGAATTGTGAAACCTTTCGTGAACCTTTTGTCGAACGGAGGTCGATGAATTATTTTTTTTGTCCTTTCAACTTCTAAAAAACTAATATTTTAGGTTTAAATCGAGCTTCATCCCGCGCATTCTCCATTTCTCTTGCACTTGATCTCTTTGTTTTGTAGGATAATGGCGGTGTCGCAAGCGATTCTCACTGCGATGAAGTTCAATGTTGGATTTGATATCGACATGGACTTTTTTCGTCATTCGGAACAGATCTTCCAGGACATTATGCAACTTTTTGAGGCACAACATCTGTACAATTTTATGTCCACCTGAATAATGCTCCCGGTCATTGAGATAAAGGAATGGGTTCACACTACAAAGGTTCATGATCTCACAACCATTACTGGATCCATCTCAGGTCATCATGTTTCTCTCACACCTGTAATTTTATCTGAAATTTTTGGTTTGGTCAATGGAGAAGATGATTTAGAATTATCTAGTAAAGACTTTCATATTATGCTGAATAGAATGAGTCACTAACAAGGAAACCCTAACAATTTGTTAAAAATGAATTTTTTCTATGGAATTTAAATTTCTAGCCGATGTGGTTTGCAAAGTTCTTTTGGGCAAACATTCAGCCCATGACAATGTCACTAGGCACCAGTTTCGGTTGATGAGTTCTCTGGTTGATCAGAAAAACATTAATTGGGGGATGGTTTTGTTTGATTCTATTAAAAAGAAGATTAATAACAAGAATGGGTATTATAGAAGAATCTTGGGCATTTTCTCCAGTCAAAATGTCCAGAGGTTTTTGTCTCTCAGACTATGTATATTAATGCATCCAAGAGGATCACCTCTGATCTATTTGGTAAGTGGGAGAGGGTGATTCCAAAGCCTCCCAGGGTTGAATCCTCTAGGGTAGTTTCTGAAAGTACTAGAGTTGTCTCAACTACTCTCCCTACTCCAAAAGAAGATTCTCCCCTTGTCTCTCCCACTACACAATAATCTCCACATCATTCCCCTAGTCCTTCCTCACCACCTTCTCAACAACCTACTTTTTCTTTAGAAGTTCCATCCTCAGCCTTCCATACAGATTCCCCAGCTCATCATTCACCTTACTTATCTCCACCTCACTTATCTTCACCTCACTTATCTCCACCTCACTTATCTTCACCTAACATATCTTCACCTCACTTATCTCCACCTCACTCACCCATCTAGGAGAAAATTCCTGATGGCATTCCCCTTGTCATCAATCCTCCAATTTTGTCACAGTCTTCCTTTATCTGTATAAACTGTGCAAACAGATCAACTCCCTCATCTTCCAATCCATCTTATGCATCTACTCAGAATCCACCTGAGTTTATGTATCTGGATTTCTCCTCAATTGCCACTCAACTTTTTGATTTCCACACTCCTACACTCAAGGAGCTCTTAGATTCATCTTTGGCTTATTTTTTTATCTACTATCTAAGAACTCTCTTCTAGAGTTGCCTCTTCTCATTCTATCCCTTCTTCTGGGGGCCTGGATTCAGTTTTCTCTGAATATAGGAAGGGGGAGATGCTTAATGAAGAAGCTCCAGTTGCAATGCTTGATGAAGCAGCACCCAATGATGAAGCTCTAGTTGTAGCAATCGAGTTTTTTTATGTTCTTGATTCAGAAATGACTGAAGTCATCTCAGTGTTAGCTGGTCTAGCTCACTGTATAAATTTTGTGATAGTTGAGGATGAGTTTTTAGATCCTCTAGAGGTCATTACTATTGGTACTTTCATCATTAATCCCACAGTTAATATATATTCTTTGCTATCAGATTTTAATGTACTACACAGTCATATTACTAGCCTACCAGATTTTGGAGAGGATCTCTATAAAGCAATAGTTTGTTACTCTGCTCTTATTGATGCCTCAAATTTAGAACAACTTTTCAGAGATGTTTCTTCCAGTCTTGATCCAGTATAACAGACTATAATGACTGATGATATAATGAATATTTCTTTGCAGGCTTATTCCCCTCCTATATGGGATGAATCTCCCATGCCTAATTTTAATGATCTGCTTAATGAAGATATTGAAGAGGTAGATAAAATAGTTAAACAAATTGATGAATTTTATGAGCAGGCAGAGATGCAGTCTGATGATCATACATATTCTGATGAATCAGAAAATTATATTTCTAAGAAAAGGAAAACCAGGAAAAAGGCTTAAGCCAAGGTTGCTCCTCAACCTTCTTCTACTGCTGATATCCCTTACTATATTTTGCATGGGATAACTCTTATTCCAGACCATCCAAATTGGATGAGGTATTCTAAGAATGAGCAGAAAAGAAGGAAGAAAATGAAAAGCTTTCATTCACATCCAAAGTCTTGGGGAGGTCCTCCTCCTCCTCCTCCTCTAGAGTAGGATCTGTAGGTATTTTACCTTCTTCTCAGAGGCCTATCTCTCATTATTCTACAACAACTCAGTTCAGGAAAGACATACCTACAAGGTCTGAGACTTATGGCAGTCAGAACAGTCAGTAATATTCTAGCCAAGATAGGCTAGCCTCTCATATGATTAAACCAGAGTTAGATCTTGTATACCGAATGGCTAGGTTCAATGAACTTTTTGGACTTTCTCAGATAAAGAAGGTAAGAACTGAAGGTAAGGATACATCTCAGTTTACTACTATGTCTTCTTACAGGCAACGGGAACTGGAAAAATATGGAATATGGAAAGAGAAGCTTGTTAAATGTTGATGAACATATGAGCTTGCATCCAGAAGCTGTTGTTCCTAAAATCTCTTCCCAGACTATTATTGGTTCTCAAGATCTAAAGCTGAGAAAAAGGGAGTCTGATGATCCAACAAGGGAACTGATTTTTACCAAGTCTTCTTCAAATCTTTCATCTAATGCTCCTCAAAAGGATTCCAAATTTTGATTATATCTTTAAAACTTATTATATTTATAACTTTCCCAAAGCTTTTTATATATCTGCTGAAAACTTATGTTTCTGCTAGATAATTATCTATACTTTGAGTTTTTCTTGTTTTATAGTATCCTAACCCAAATAGGGGTAGATTGTTAGAATACCTTATTACTGATTTGGGCTAGGATTACTATTCTTTGTTTAGGATTTTTATTTTGACCCAAATTGAATAGACTAGGGTCATATTTTAATTCCAGAATTGTTATTTCAGAAAGTATTCCAGAAGTGCTCAGTTCGACGAACTCAGAACTCAGTTCAACGAACTCAGAACTCAGTTCGACGAACTCAGAACTCAGTTTGATGAAGTCAAGTCTCAACTCAAGGCTCAGTTCGATGAACTCAGAGCTCAGCTCGACGAAAGTAAAAGTTCAGTTCGACAAAATCCAAGCTCAGTTTGACGAAATCCTTGCGAAGTTCGACGATCAGGCATTTTCTATATTATAGAAGGCAGAATGTTTTTAAATTCTTGATAACTATCAGTTAAAACTCTGATATTTAATGTTAAATATTCTAACGAATATAGTGGTTTAAGGCAGCTTTTGTTGGAACCCCTAGGTGATTTAAGCTAGGTTGTCTTCTTAGGTTGTGACCCATGTTGTATAGAAGGGTCAAATTTTATGTTTTTCTTAAGTCTAGGACATGTTCTTAAGGTCAACAAATCAAAGGACAGACCTACAACAGTACCAAAGACTCAAGACTTAGAGAAATCAAGACTTAGAGAAAGAGATCTACGTTCGTCGATCTCAGGTCGACGATAGTCGTGCTCAGCTCGACTAACTCAGAGCTAAAATCTCTGAGTTGAGCTCGACGAACTCCGTTCTCAGATCGACTAATTATTCAACACTCAGTGCTATAATTCACTCAAAGCCAAGGCTGACTCAGAGACAAAGAGCACTCAATGCCAGATGTGTTATTCACTCAACGCCAAAAGATTGACCAAGTTCATAGGTCGACTAACCTCACAGTCTCAGGTCGACGAAAATAGAGCAAAGAATTAGTCAGCTTATGCACAGCATTTGATTCACAAAGCTCAGGTCGATAAAAGCAGATCTCAGTTCGACAAAGGCTGATCAGAGGTCGACGAAATCTCAGGTCAATGAAAGCTGATTAGAGGTCGATGAAAGCTGATCTCAGGTCGATGAAAACTGTAAGATATTTTGTTATTTATTCTTTCTCTTTCTGTCACATCATTTTATTTCCATTATAGGCTATTAATTCCCTTGCAAATCAATGCACTTATATTCTCTGAATAGAGCCGTTACTGGAAGCATTTATTGCTAACATCCTCCATAGAATTAATTGCTTATATCTCGGGACAGACATAAAATAGAATATTTGACAGCATTCTTGCCATTTTTCGTTCCCAAGATTTCGGCTGAACATTTATTGTAAAGTTTTTCTTTTGAATTTGACGAAGTTGCAGTTATGCCACACACATCTCCCTGCTAAGAAAACAGAGATTACACGAGAGCAGAGATTCATCATCAACTAGAGTCACAGCAAAGAAAACATCTTCAACAATGCAGTGAAAAAGCTCTCTCAAATATTGACTGCTCTGAAGAGAAGAAGAAAGAACAACTATCACCATCAAGAATCTTTCCTTCTCTCCCTCTTTGTTTTAAGGGATCTCAAGTGACAGAAACATTCTAATCAGTCAAGGATCTCTGAAAAGCTGAAAACCTACACCCTTGAACAAAGCTTCCACTCCTGAACCATTCAAGATCTCAACTGGAGCTTTGACAAAAAATAAGAATCCACAAAGTCTACTCATTTTGATTTGAGAAAAGATAACTTACATCACTCTCTCATTCCCACCTCTGTACAGGTTTTTAATTCCCTTAAAAATTATTTTGGTTGCAAGTCTCCTTCCAAAAGACTTGAGGTTTGGTAGAGAAGGTTAATAAAGTTCTTAAACAGTTAGAACTTAAGAAAACCAATCAGAAAAGGAAAAATAAACAACATAACTATGTTCAGCAAATTTTGTCGAACTCAGAACGACGAAATGGATATAGTTCGTCGAACTTAGAACGACGAACTTTGAATGCAAATAATAATGTAATCTATTCTTTGAACTGGGATTGACGAAACCAGTATAGTTCGTCGACCAGAGATCGACATTTTTGGGGCTCTGAGAATGGATACTTCCATTATTCGAGCAGAGATCGAAGAACTCAATCCCGATCGTCGAGCTCAGGTCGACGAACATACCCAGATTTGTCAGATCTAGTTCTTAACAAGAGTAATCTAAAAACTAATAAATCCTTTAATCCCTTTAGTCAGTGGGTCATATTTCCTAGAAGGTATCATCCTTTGGGCTATAAAGATCAACTTGAATGCTCATATATTCCCAGTTACTCCTATGTAAATCAACAAGGACCCAAGGTCACCTGGGTAAGAACAACTAAGTGTTATACTTGCAGATGAAGACATATCCAACATATAATCAACACTGGAATCTGGATAGTGGCTGCTCCAAGCACATGACAGGTAGCAAGGACAACTTAATTGACTATAAATCCAAGCTGGGACCAAAGGTCATCTTTGGTGATTCAAATTGTGGCCAAATAGAGGGCAATGGCAAAATCAAGATTGGAGTTGTGACTTTCAAGAAAGTTACATATGTGAGTGGACTGAAGCACAATCTCATCTCCATAAGCCAACTCTGTGATAAAGGCTATCAGGTATCATTCAACTCTGAATCCTGTACTATTACCTCAAGAGAAAACAAACAAGTTTTAATTGGCAGTAGACAAGGAAACATATATTTAGTTAATTTCCAGTCCATTACTTCAGATATATGTCTGCTTAACTTAGTTAGTAGTCAGAATTACCTATGGCATAAGAGATTAGGACATGTAAATCTTAAAAACATTACTAGGTTATCTAAGGACAACCTTATGAGAGGCTTACCTTCTGGCCCCTACAAGAAGGAAGGTCTCTGTTGGGCCTGTCAACTAGGAAAGCAAACTAAATCTAGTTTTAAATCCATTAATAAGAGTGATTCACCTAGGATTTTATACTTACTACATATGGACTTTTTTGGACTTATTGTTGTACAAAGCCTAGGAGGGAAGTCTTATAGCTTAGTGGTTGTAGATGACTTCTCTAGATTCACTTGGGTTTTCATTTTGAGAGCAAAGTAAGATACTTTTCAAGTTCTTATAGATTTTCTCAAGAACATACAGATTGAGTATTCTACTCAAGTTGCATTGATCAGAAGTGATCATGGCACTGAGTTTGAGTCTCTTCTTATGCTAGAGTTCTATAGGAAAGAAGGTATAAGACACTGCTTCTTAGCTCCTAGAACTCCTCAACAAAATGGGGTAGCTGAAAGGAAAAATAGAACACTCATTGAAGCTGCAGGCACATTACTTGCAGATGCTTATATGCACCTATCCTACTGGGCAGAGGCAGTGAGCACAACAAACTATGTCCTTAACAGAAGCTTGATACACAAACTAAAACATAAGACCCCCTATGAATTGCTCAAAGGAAAGAAATAAACAATTAACTATTTTAAAGTTTTTGGTTGTGTATGTTATATTCACAATAATGACAAAAAGCACATTAGAAAGTTTGAAGATAAGGCTGCAGTGGGAATTTTTCTAGGATATTCCCAAGTCAGCAAAGCTTATAGGATTTTTAATAAATCCACATTAAAAATAGAAGAATCCATGCATGGTATATTTGATGAGACTAAAATGTTTTACAAGGAGAAAGAAATTTCTACAAGAAACCTTCTGCAGGTAAACAACTTGCGTGAGAAATTGGATGAATTAAAATTTACATCCCAGTCTTCTCAACAAGCCAATGAAGAAAGTGATGAAGAAGATCTAGATGTAGTTGAACCCTCCACAACAGCAGAAGTAATTCCACAAGAGGAATCCTTCCAAAATGTTGTTGCTGAACCAACTCCACCCACTGATCTTGTCACACTGAGGGATCATACCAGATCCCAAGTGATTGGACAAATAACAGTAGGTGTACAGACAAGGCATCAAATTAACCAGGAATTGATGCATGCCTGTTTCCTCTCTCAAATTGAGCCTCAATCAATATCTGATGCAGAGCAAGATCCCCACTAGATCATTGCAATGCATGAAGAGCTCAATCAGTTTGAGAGATGTAGGGTTTGGGATTTGGTTCCAAGACCAAAAGACTTCCCAGTCATTGGATTCAAATGGGTATTCAAAAATAAGCTTGATGCCCAAGGTGTGATTGCGAGGAATAAGGCTAGGCTTGTTGCTCAAGGATATAGGCAAGAAGAAGGGATTGGCTATGATCAAACCTTTGCTCCAGTTGCCAAGCTAGAAACAATAAGGATATTTCTGGCCTATGCTTCATTCAAAAAGTTCAAAGTCTATCAAATGGATGTGAAGAGTGCCTTCTTGAATGGGGAACTTAAAGAAGAGGTTTATGTTGAACAGCCTCCAGGTTTTATTTCTTCAACTCATCCCTCTTTTGTGTTTAAGTTGCACAAGGCTCTCTATGGTTTAAAGCAAGCTCTAAGAGCTTGGTATGAGACCCTAGCCACCTTTCTATTAGAGCATGGTTTTTCAAGAGGCATAGGTTATAGGACTTTGTTTACAAAATTACATCATGATAAAATATTGTTAGTACAAATATATGTAGATGATATATTATTTGGCTCTACTAATCCCAAATTATGCAAGAGATTTTCTGATCTAATGCATTCAAGATTTGAGATGAGTAGCTTGGGTGAGATTTCCTACTTCCTTGGTCTCCAAGTGAAGCAGCTCCCTGATGGCATCTTCATTTCCCAGGCTAAATATGCCAAAGAGCTCATAAAGAAGTTTGGGATGGCTGATGCTTCAGCAAAGAAAACACCCATGCCTACAAATGTTGTACTAAACTCTGATGCACATGGGAAACCTGTGGATCAAAAATATATAGGGGCAATGTTGGATCCCTACTATACCGTACAACAAGCAGACCTGATATTATGTTTACTACATGCCTTTGTGCTAGGTTCCAGGTGAACCCTAAAGAATCCCATCTAGTTTTTCTAAAAAGAATTTTAAGATATATAAAGGGTTATCCTAGTCTAGGTCTCTGGTATCCTACTGAGTCAGAGTTTGAGTTAACTACATACTCAAATGCCGACTTTGCTGGATGCAGAGTGGACAAAAAAAGTACTTCAGGAACTTGTCAGTTCCTTGGTATGAGATTAGTGTCTTGGTTTTGCAAGAAGCAGTCATCTGTGTCTACTTCAACTGCTGAAGTAGAATATATTGCAGCTGGCAGTTGCTGTTCCCAAATACAGTGGATTCAAAACCAACTACTGGACTATGGTTTCAACTTAAATAATTCAACATTACTATGTGATAACACAAGTGTTATAGCCATAACACAAAATCCAGTTCATCATAGCAGAACTAAGCATATAGACATTAGGCATCATTTCATTAGAGAGTGTGTAGACAAAAATAAAATTAATCTTGTCTATATCTACACTAATTTACAAAGAGCTGATATCTTCACCAAACCTCTGGAGGAAAGAAATCATTTGTTCTTCATAAATCAGCTTGGAATGATAAATGGAGAAGAATTAGTTTAATTTCTGTCTGCACTCGATGAATTTTTAAAAGTTCGTCGAACGGAGATCGATAAACTGGGGGAAGTTTGTGAGATATTTGTCGAATGGAGATCGACGAACTCTCTGTGTGAAGTTAGTTTCATCGAACTGAGATCGACGAACCAACTTAAGAAAACATTCGTCGAAGGAAGATCGACGAACTGTCTTCAACCCTTCAGACTGAGATCGACGAATCATTTAAGTCCAAATTATTTCGTCGACCTCAGATCGAAGATCTATTTATTTCTCGTGGAACAGAGTCTGTCGGTTCATATTCAGGAAAACACTATATTTAGGTTTTCTTAGACCTCCGTCCCGCGCTTTCAGTTCTCTTGCACTTGATCTTCAACTTTCATTGCAGGTATTCTCATGGCGATTCCTGCAGGCTCTCTTTCAGCGATGAAGCTTGATACAGGATTCGATCTGGATTTCGAATCCTTCCAATACTCTGACCCTGTGTTCGTGAACATTCTAAAAATTCTAGAACACCAACATCTCAAGACTCTGCTATCAACACGCATCAAAATCTGTGGAATAGAGATCAGGGAATGGGTCTATACATCTACCTCAGAGGAGAATGTGATGACATGGACTATCATTGGTAATGCCATCTCCCTCACTCCGGCAGTTTTAACTGAAATATTTGGATTGCATAATCGTGAGGAGGAATTAGACATTGAAACTGAAGTGTTTGATATAATGCTGAGCCTCATGGGTTATTCAGGAGAAACCCCACAAAAACTGGTTAAAAAGCATTTATCTGCTAAATATAAGTTCCTTGTAGATATTGTAGGGAAAGTGCTGCTAGGAAAGCACTCTGCACATGATTACATTACCAGGCATCAATTCCTGGTTATGTGTGCAATAGTAAACAAGAAAGCCATCAACTGGGCTCAAGTTTTATTTGATCTTATCAAAAAGAAGAACAGTAAAAAGGAGGTATGTTTTGGAAGGATCCTAGGGATCTTCCTCAAAGAAAAGGCTGTTGAATCCCTGGTCTCCCCGACCATATCCATTAATGCCTCAAAGAGACTCACCTGTGCTCTTTTGGCAAGTGGGAGAGGACCATTACAAAGCCAACCAAGGCTCCTTCCTCTTCCACCAAAACTTCTAAAAGTATAAGGGCTACATCAGCCACTTCCCACCCCTCTTTAGAGATCCCATCCACCACTCCACCTCCTCCTGATTCTCAAGCTCCATCTCAGCCTAAAGTTCAACAAACCCTAGCCTCCACTTCTATTCTCATACATACCCCTACACCACAAGCTTCTCCAATTCCTTCTTCCCCTACACATATTCCATCCAATTCTCCCTCTCTTAGGACTGATACATCCATCCCTACTCCTCCCCAATCTCCTCTCCCATCTCATCTTGCTGATATCCCCCTCTCCACTCTCTCTTAAATCCCATCCTTCAATCTACTCTCATCTCCTCTGAACACTCCTCCTCAACAATCCCCTCAACAGGACCCCCTTCCAGAAACCTCCAATCAACCATCTCCTCCAGCAACTATCATCACTACCTCTATACCTTCTCAACCACCTCCTGCCCAAACATCTGACTCCACATCTTTGAATTCCTCTATCATCCAACCACTTCTTGAGCTCCTCAAACCTATCCTCCAAACCATCATTGCAGAGGCTATTTCCCCTCTGTCTATCTCCATATCATCTCTCTCCTCTCAAATCTCTACCCTCACCTATACCCTCTCTTAATCCGAGGGCCTGGCTTCAGTTCATACTGAAACCAGGTAGGGGGAGATACTTAATGATGAAGTAGCACCAGCAACACCAGCAGCAACAGCAGGAACAAATGTTGATATTACATTTAATGATGCAGTAGCAGCAGCAGAACCAGCAGCAGCAGCAGAAACTAATGTTGACATGGAAACAAATTTTCTAAATTTTCTTGATACTAATATGGAATCTGATGATATAGAGTTAACTGACTCAGTAGTAGATATAAATACTCAATGTACAGATATTATAGTATCCAATGCTCAAGAGTCCAGTTTACCAGAAGTTCTGCCTGGAAGAATCTACTTCATTGAATCTAAAGTAAATCTACATAATCTGTTGAAAATTTTTGGATCCTATATTCAGTTCTGCCTCTCCTCTCCCACTCAATCATCCAGAGCAATAGTATGCTACACCTCCCCTGCAAGTTAAGAAGTGTTAGCCAGTATAAAGGAAAATCTGATAGCTCCTCCAGCAGTATTATATGAACAAAGATCTAGCCCTCCAGGGCCAACTTATATCATAGATGATAGCCCTATTCCTAGTTTGGATGATCTAATCAATCAGGACATTGCAGTGCAAGCTGAAGCAGCTGAAGCTGAAGTTGTTCCTACTCCAGCCAGCAAAGAAATTCCCAAGGATCTACTCAGTCAGATTGATGAAATGTATGACAATCCTCAATAACAATCTAATGATGATGACGATGATGATTCTGATGATGCTCCTAAGAGGAAGCAAGCCTCAAAGAAAAGGAAAGCTCCACCTCCACCTGCTCCCAAACCTGGAAATACCAATGATACACCATATTACATCATACAAAACATAACACCATACAAGGGTATTCCAGCATGGATGTTGCTATCTAAAAATGAATAGAAAGCAAGGAAGAAAAGTAGGTGGTATTCTCCTTCTCCACAAAGGTTAAGAAGAGATCCTCCTCCTCCTCCTCCTCCTCCTCCTCCACCTACAGGTGCCTCAGGAACCTTATCCCAGAGCTTAGATGGATTCCCTAAACCTACTCTCACTAAAACTTATCAGAGATAGGGAAGACCTTCTCATTCTTATGGAGACAGTCAGCATAAACAGAGACATCATTCCTATTCAAGATATCAGTCAGCTCAACAGCCTATCCCTCAGCCAACATTTTCCCCTCCTCCATCTCCTAATAAAGCTAATGACCCTGAAGAACCTCCAATTCCAGCTTATGATCTTGAAACTAGTCCAACTACAAGAATGGCTCGATTCAAGGAATCTGTGGCTCTCTCTCAAATCAGGCAAGCAAAGGAAAAAGGTCAAGACACTTCTCAGTTCTCTACTATGTCTAGCTATAGGAAGAAAGAATTTGAAAGATATCAAGTAGGAAAATTATTCAATGCTGATGAATACATGAGCTTACATCCTGAAGAAGTGGTTCCAAGAACTTCCTCACAAAAGACTATTGGTGATGTTTATATAACCATGACTATGAAGCAAGCTCATGATCCAAACATAATAATCAAATTTGCTAAGCCTTCTGATTCTCACAAGAACAGTTAAAATTGTTTATTTTCCGAGTTTTCTGTGAACAATCTGGGTACATAGCTTTATAAAGGTACTGATAACTTATTTATTCTATCAGTTATCTCAGTTTTCATGCTATGTCTACTTCATTTTGTGTTGTGATTTTTTTGTTTATTTGAAGTAACCTCACCCAAATAGGGGGAGATTGTTGGAACCCCAAGGTGATTTGGACTAGGTTGTCTTCTTAGGTTGTGACCCATGTTGTATAGAAGTGACAAATTTTATGTGTTTCTTAAGTCTAGGCCATGTTCTTAGAGTCAACAGATCAAAGGACCAACCTACAACACTACCAAAGACTCAAGACTTAGAGAAAGAAATCTACGTTCGTCGATCTCAGGTCGACGATAGTCGTGCTCAGCTCGCCTAACTCAGAGCTAAAATCTCTGAGCTGAGCTCGACGAACTCCGTTCTTAGATCGACTATTTCTTCAACACTCAGCGCTATAATTCACTCAAAGCAAAGGATAACTCAGAGACAAAGAGCACTCAACGGCAGATATGTTATTCACTCAACGCCAAAAGATTGACCAAGTTCTTAGGTTGACTAACCTCACAGTCTCAGGTCGACGAACATAGAGCGAAGAATTAGTCAGCTTATGCACATCAGTTGATTTACAGAGCTCGGGTCGATGAAAGAATATCTCAGTTCGACAAAGGCTGATCAGAGGTCGACGAAATCTCAGGTCGACGAAAGCTGATTAGAGGTCGACGAAAGCTGATCTCAGGTCGACGAAAACTGTAAGATATTTTGTTATTTATTCTTTCTCTTTCTGTCTCATTATTTTATTTCCATTATAGGCTATTAATTCCCTTGCAAATCAATGCACTTATATTCTCTGAATAGAGCCATTACTGGCAGCATTGATTGCTAACATCCTCCATGGAATTAATTGTTTATATCTTGGGACAGACATAGAATAGAATATTTGACAGCATTCTTGCAATTTTTCGTTCTTAAGATTTCGGCTGAACATTTATTGCAGAGTTTTTCTTTTGAATTCGACCAAGTTGCAGTTATGCCACACACATCTCCCTGCCAAGAAAACAGAGATTACACGAGAGCAGAGATTCATCATCAACTAGAGTCATAGTAAAGAAAACATCTTCAACTGTGTAGTGAAAAAGCTCTCTCAAATATTGACTGCTCTGAAGAGAAGAAGAAAGAACCACTATCACCATCAAGAATCTTTCATTCTCTCCCTCTTTGTTTTCAGGGATCTCAAGTGAAAGAAACATTCTAATCAATCAAGGATCTCTGAAAAGCTGAAGGCCTACACCCTTGAATAAATCTTCTACTCCTGAACCATTCAAGATCTCAGGGGGAGCTTTGACAACAAATAAGAATCCACAAAGTCTTCTCAATTTGATTTGAGAAAAGAAGACTTACATCACTCTCTCATTCTCACCTCTGTACATGGATTTAATTCCAACCGAAATTATTCTAGTTGCAAGTCTCCTTCCAAAATACTTGAGATTTGGTTTTTTAGCACCTGATCAAAAGCTCATTGGTGACAGTCACCTGATAAAAACCTGCAGTGGATTCCTACCAAGGGTGGTAGAAGAGTGGATGTACCCAGTTTGGGGAACCACTATAAATTTCTTGTGTTGTCTTGTTTCTCTTTCATTTTTGTTCTTGTTGTTATTGTGTTAGTTATATATTCTGTGATCTTTGATTTACTTTAATCTGTGATAGTTAGATATTGTTGTTAAAGGTAAAGATAGTATACTGTTAGAGAAGAAAATTTTAAAAACACACAGACATACTCTATTCACCCCTCCCCCTCTAGAGTATATCAGATGTTACCCTAAATTTCAGCTTTAAATATGGATTTATCATAGAGGATTTAAATCTAATTAATTCCAAGGCAGTTACAATTCTCAATGGATTCTTCAGGCATTTCAGAATAGATTATTTCAAATAGACACAACGATTGAATTCTTGCCTGATAGTCTATATATATACAGAAGATTGTTGCTTCAATATAGAGATATACAAATACACACATATACAAACAGACATAGAGATACATGCATTCTTCTTCAGACTCTTCCAGTGACATATCTTCAATCTGAGAGACATTTTAATACATATCTGTCAGAAAAATCTACTGGAGAGTAAAATCATTCAAGAAGGCCTACACCCTGAAGAAAAGTCTCCTCTCTAGATCATAATCTCTATTCAAATCAGGGGGAGCTTTTTGCACAGAGATACTTGACAGAGAAGACAACATCTAGCTCTTTTAATTAACTCTTAAACTGTATACAGGGTTCTAACTCCCTTCAAAAGTTTACCCTTGGTTCATAAGTCACCTGATCAAAAGACTTAAGTTTGGTTTTTGGATACCTGGTCAAAAGCCCAAAGGGTTGATAGATCTCCCTTAGAAAATAGATCTTCTGGTGACAGGGCACCTGAGCAAAAACTTATAGTGGATTCCTACCAGGGTGGTAGAAGAGTAGACGTACCTAGATTTTTTGTGGAACTACAATAAAATCATTGTGTCATCTGTGATTGTTACTTTCTATTTGTGCACTGTGTATATTATCTATATATATATATCACTAATTTTTAAAACCGCTATAAAAATAAATTAAAATTTTTAAAATACTCTATTCACCCCCCTCTAGAGTAAAGTTAGATCTATCCCTTCCACTTTCAGAGGGGAAGCACTCTAAGATCTTCCGAGTGTGTGGTGGGACCTCCACATCGAGCCCTTGGGTCTGTTCCCTATTCTTTTTCCTTAGTTGATTGGCCCATGAGAGAGAAGTAAGTGTGCAATCACCCCTTCCCGAAGGGTGAACTCCACCGAGAGCGAGTTTTCAGTTTCAACATTTTTGTGCGGTGAGCGTGGAGCATGGTCAGCATTGAAAATCTTTAGCAGGCCTGATGACTGGAGGAGAGGGGCACGGTTCGGACAGGGGCGACACGTATCCCCCTCCCCCTCTCGCCACGATGGGGATGTTCGAAGAGTTCATGTAGGAAGTTCTTGGGCTCATCAGGTCCTCTCTTGACGTGCGAGCCGGGAGCTCAATGCCAACAGTTCCATTAGTCGCCGCCCCATCCCTGTGCGAGGATGCACCAGGTAGGCGAGCCGGGAAGGAGATAGTAGATAGAGGAGGTACAACATTTTTGTCTTTGTGTGCCTTCTTATTATTATGGCCATGTACATACGGACACGAGTGCTCTTCCTCGGGTCGGCAAGCAGAGGCCGGTTCGGCGAGATGGGTATGCGAGATCCCCCGGCTCACCCAGCAGGGCGAGGCAGCCCCTTCAGCGAGTTGGTCTCTTCTGCCCCTATTCTAGAGGGGTTAAGGGAGACATAGATGTCCTACTACACTGGGAAGGATGATCCGGTCTAGCACATCCAGGGGTTCGAGGATGTGGTATCGATAAAGCATATGTTGGATGCCTTCAAATGCAGACTCTTCTCCATCACACTCAAGGAGAAGGCGAGGGAGTGGTTCCACCAGCTATCGACCAACTCAATCTACTGCTTCGAGGACCTTCACTGGGGGTTCATGTTGAAGTTCACCACTTCCAAGAAGAAGAAGGAGTCGGATTCCCTGTCCACATCAACCAGGGGGTGAACGAGACCTTGGGGAGCTACGTGGACCGGTTCAAGGAGGAGGTGACCCAGGTACAGGAGATGTCATGGCACACCCTGATGATGGCCTTTACTTTGGGGCTGCAGTAGGGTTTCTTTAGGATGGAGCTGAAGAGGGTGCCACCTCTCTCCTATGAGGAGTTGATGGAGAGGGAGGCAAGGGAAGTCTAGGGGGAGGCGTCAAACCCCGAATTTGCAAGAAAGCTGTCTATGTGGGCCATTAAGGAGAAGAAGGGGCCAGGAGGTGGTCGAGGTCAGGAGGTGAGGAGCATTGAACCCCGGCAGTGGGAACAACAGTAGAAGGTGCAGAAGCAATAACCGAGGTGGGGGCGTCAGGAGCCGAATAATCAGCTCGACTAGAGGCAGCCGGAGTGGCAGGATCAGGGATAATGGAGAGGTTTCCATGGAGGAGACAACTGCCAGGGAGGCCAGGGCCACTTTTACCCTCTAGGTTGGAGGAAGGAGCAGAGGCCCCCCTCCTTGATCAACATCAGGCTATGGCAATAGCCATGCGGAGGAGGAGAGGTCAACAAAAGAGGATGAGGGAAGTCAGGGTAGAGTTACCCTATTGTGACTTCCACCAGGAGGAGGGGCACGCTACAACCACGTGCCCGAAGTTCCTCAAGGTGAGAGGAAACAGGGAGCAGCAGCAGTAGGACTACTAGGAGGTGCAGATTGAAGAAGTCCTGCATCGGGTAGAGTAGAACAGGTGTGAGGATCGGGCTGATGTTGGGGCCCGTGGAGGGGTCAGAGTGATATATGGGGGGGGGGGTAGGGGTCGAGGTTTCCTGAAAGTCAAGTCTCCACACCATATACTGCCGGAGTGTTGGCTCCACATACCAAACCCCACCTCGGAGGAGAAGATCACCTTCTCAAAGAAGGACATGCTGGATCATGAGAATCCCTTTTGTGATGCGCTAGTCATCCAGACAGCCATCAAAAATTTCACTATCTCCCGAATCCTCATCGATAATAGGGGTTTGGTCAACATAATCTTTAAGAAGGCGTTTGACGTGATAAAAGTAGAGTCCAATAGGGAGCTGGCCTCAGACGGGCCTCTATTTGGATTTTTCGGGGAGAGGAAGGAAGTGGAAGGAGGAGTGGGGCTCCATGTTAATTTGGGGGAGCAGTTCCGTACTTGCAGGTTCGTCAACATGGATGCCCCCATCAGTTAAAATGCCATCTTTGGGCGGCCTCTCATCAGTTCCTTTTGCTGCGTCCCCTCATCCTTCCACTAGTGATTAAAGATCAACATTGAGGGGATCCAAGTCCGGGTCCGAGGAGATCCTAAGGTTGAGAGGGAGAGCTACGTGACTTCAGTGAACTCCATTTCTTGTCAAGAGGGGGCCGAGGAGATGGAGCAGAGGATGGGGGAGGCAGAGCAGGAGGCAGGTGGATTGGAGATGGAGGGGGAGAGTCGTACCCAAGTGGAAGTGACAGAGGGAGACCAAGAGGAGCTGGATGAGGCAATGGCTGTGGAGGAGGCTGAGAAGGAGGTCTTTGTCCCGGGAGAGGGGACGTGGGAGAATGGGGAGAGCAGTCTCATCTGGAGGCTACAGAAGAGGTGGTGGAGATGGAAGTCCTCACCCAGGGAGGCAAGATGGAGAAGGTGCGCATCAGTGGGGGGTGACCCTGGTGGACCAGGAGAGGATGCTAGCATGCATCCAGATGAACATGGACATCTTCTCTTGTAACGCCATTGAGATGTCGGGGATAGATGCAGATGTTTCTTGCCACCGCCTCAACTTGGACCCAGAAGCTCGCCCCATCCAGCAGAAGAAGAGTTCTATCGTGGACAAGCTGGCTGAGCCCATCAGGGAAGAGATAGCCAAGATCCTAAAGGCTGGCTTTGTATCCAAAATCTAATACCATGGTTGGGTCTTCAATGTAGTAATGGTAAAAAAGGAGATGGATGGTGGTGAATTTGTGTTGATTTCTCTTTTCTTAATAAAACATGTCCTAAAAATTGTTACCCCTTGCCTCAAATTGACGTGCTTGTTGAGTCAGCCATCAGTTTTCCTCTAATGAGTTTCTCTTTGTGCCCCCCCGATGTAAAAGATGTTTCCTTCATCATTAAGGATTGGTGCTATAGCTATAAGATGATGCCCTTTTGGTTGAAAAATATAGGGGCGACCTATCAAAAGATTATGGATCGGGTCTTTAAGGAACAAGAGGGTAGGAATCTCGAGGTGTATGTGGATGACCTAATGATCAAGAGTCGAGGGGTAGACTCCCATCTCTAGGATCTAGAAGAGACCTTCGGCACCTTACGAAAATACAAGATGAGGTTGAACCTCTTGAAGTGTGTTTTTGGGGCCAGCACGAGCAAGTTCTTGGGCCACCTTGACAAGGTCAAGGCGATCAAGGAGATGGGATCACCTAAGAATGCTAAGGAGGTGCAGCGGTTGACAGGGAAGTTGGTCGGGCAAAGCAGGTTCCTTTCCCAGGCTAGGGAGAAGTGTTCTCCCTTCTTCAAAGCATTGAGGGGAGGCAAGAAGTTTGATTGGATTGGGGAATACGAGGAGGCGTTACAGTCCTTGAAGAGGCAGTTAACTCAGGCCCCTGCTCCAAGGGCTAAAGGAGGGGGAGGATTTACCTTTATATCTCGGAGTCAGAGTAGAGGCCTTGAGCTCCGTCCAAGTTTGGGAAGCAGGGAGGAAGCAGCTGCCCATATACTATGTGAACAGGGTCCTGAGGAAGGCAGAGCTCTGATACCCCATCTTGGAGAAGCTGGCCTTTGCTCTGGTCATCTCGTCTCGGAGACTTCGGCCCTGTTTCTAGTCATACTACATCTGAGTGGTGACTGAAAATCACCTCCACAACATCTTCGAGGGGGTGGAGCATTTGGGCAGGTTGACCAAGTGGTCGTTGGAGCTGAGCGAGTTCGACATCTCCTTCGTCCCATGCCTCTCGATCAAGGCCCAAGCAATGACCGACTTTCTGGCTGATTACGTGGTAGAGGTAGCGGAGGCAAAACTAACCCACCTGGCTCTCAGAAGGTGATTTTGGATGGCGCTTCGAGAAGGCATTCCCTAGGGGTGGGGGTGATCTTGGAGAGCCCCGAAGGAATGAGGATTTAGCAGACGATGGTGGTGCATTTTCCCATCACTAATAATCAGGCCGAGTACGAGTCCATGATAGTAGGGTTGTGCCTATCCATGGAGCTGGTGGTGCATGATGTGGAGGTCCTCACTAACTCTATGGTGGTGGCCTCCCAGATCAACGGGGAGTTCGAGGTAACGGAACCTACTCTCCAGTTTTACTTGGCAAAGGTGAAGGTAGTCATCGGTATGTTCAAGACCTTCTCCATCTGACATGTGACGCAGGAGGAAAATGAGCAGGTTGATCATCTATCCAAGCATGGTACCCCGGTGGGGTGTACCATCACTGACCTATTCCGTCTGTCCTTCCAGGAGGTGGAGCTGATGGAGGTGGATCAACACCCCTCATGGACAGATCCATTCGCAACATTCCTATCCACAGGGGAGTTCCCGGAAGGGATAGATAAGAAGAAGTTCAAACAAAAGTCAGCATATTATCTTATGCGCGATGGGCAATTGTATAAGAAGACTCTCTCGGGGATGTTGGCACGTTACGTAGCTGAGGGGGAGGTCCAGAGGATTCTATAAGAGGTGCATTCCGGGGAGTGTGGAAGCCACTCGGGAAGCAGAACCTTGGACGGGAGGATAGTCTGACAGCGGTACTTCTGGGCGACCCAAAGTCAGGACGCTGTGGACTTCATGAAGAATTGCCATAAGTGCTAGGTGTTTGCCCCCCTCTAGCTCCAACTAGCTCAGCGGCTCAGGAGTATCACATCTCCCTGTCCCTTCACCATTTGGGGAATGGATTTGGTAGGGCCTTTCCCCCAGGCCAGCGGGCAGAGGAGGTTCCTGCTGGTAATGATAGATTATTTTCCTAAGTGGTTAGAAGTGAAGACGCTAGCCAAGGTGACCTCCCAAGAAATCAGGAACTTTTTTGGTGGGAGATCATCTGTTGACACAGTTTGCCCCAGTCCATTGTCATGAACAATGGGCCCCAGTTCGCCAGCATCGAGTTCATCAATTTCTACGGACATCTCAGGATTAATCTCAGGTTCGCGTCGGTCCACCATCCCAGGAGAAACGGGTTGGTGGAGGTTGCAAAAAAAATCATCGTCAACCTCCTCAAGAAGAAGGTGGAGAATTTGAAGGGTAGCTTGGTGGAGCAGATTCCTTCAGTTCTTTGTGACCTTAGAACCACTCCCAATACAGCCACGGGGGAGACCCCCTTCAAGCTCTCCCTTGAATATAAGGTCGTGCTTCCAGTAGAGTTCGAGGTCTGAACGCCTGGATTGGTCGAGGCAGTGGCAGGAAGGGAAGAGTGGTGAGCTGAAAACGAGGAGGAGGAACGGCTCTCCCTTGACATGGTTGAAGAGCTGCATGATCTCTCTATAACGCCCCGAAACTCAAAAAAGTGACGGGTGGCGTCTTGAGCCAAATCTGGGATTTGGTAGAGGTGACACGGCCTGGGACACGGGCGTGCCATGCTCGGGTTCGGAGTTGGTCGCGTGGTCGACGATTTTTGGGGTCAACGGTTGTAGGGGGAACACGGCTTGGGACACGGGCGTGGGCGTGTCAGTCACTCAAAGCCTTTCACTCAACGATCGTTGAGTGAGGGCGCAAGGCCTGAGCCCAGGAGTGTTAGGGTATGACACGGGCATGTGGAATTTGACACGGGCTTGTCGAATACCCTTGTCTTGCTTGGGTCGTTTGGCGAGTTGTGTTAAGGCAGCTACACGGCCTGGGGCACGGGCGTGTCCCAGGGCGTGTATAACACACGGCATGTGACATGGGCGTGTCGCATGGCCGTGTCGTGCTCTGGTTGTTTTGGACCTGTGTTGTTGGAGGAACACACCTAGTGACACGGACATGTACTGGATGACACGGGCGTGTCAAGCCTGACACGGGCGTGTCGAGTGCCCGTGTTCTTTTTTGGATGCGACAGTTTTGATGGCAAATGAGTGACATGGCCTTGGACACGGGCGTGTCGCAAGCCGTGTTTGGCCTAGATCTTTGATTTCAAGTCCGGATCGCAGCCATTCGTTTCCTTGTTTTGAGATCTGATGGCTGGGGGTTGCTTCCTCAGGGATATACCCGAGTTTAGGGTTTAGAAAACCTCATTTTCATAGGTTCACTCTCTTTCTAAGATCTAGAGAGAGAAGAGAGCAAGGAGGAAGAAGGAGGGCTAGATCCAGCCACCGGCGGAGTTTCGGAGCTCCAAATTGCGAGCCGACTTCGGATCTACAGAGGCAAGGAGATTGCGGTTCTTTTCATCTGCATAGATTTTCATGGCGCCAAGGAAAAACTCTAGGGTAACGATTCTCATCCTAGGACATGTGAAGTCCTTTTTTCCTTTGCATAGGAAGCCCTCTCCCACGAGTGTGCGGTGAGTTTTTCGCGTTCCTTGGGATAGATATGTAAAGTCCCCCTTGTGTAGAGTCCGCATACGAGAACGGACATAGGCATGATGTGTGAAGCCTACCCGAACAAGTTGGTCTGGATCGGTGATGTTGCTTTGCATAAAAGGCCGGAGAAGACTCCGTGCGAATGTTTGTTTTTCGGGTTTTCTACGAGGTAGATTGCAACAGGGAGCCTCGGGGACTAACTCCAAGGTGCACCCGAAAAACTCGGCAAACGCATGGTTTTTCCAACATGGTGGCCGGGATCCAACTTGAACATAACCGGGTTATGTGAACTGTGTGATGGAAACCGGACTCGGGGAGTCTTGACCCGCGCATATGTCTTAAATTGATGTTGCGGTATGAGCACGGGTCAAGCAGAACCGTACCTGCTATATGTCATTCGGCGGAACCGTTGGCATAGATGAGGGTCTTCGATGGTCTATGGCTTAAATTTACGTGACCCATGCCAGGAATACAAAATGCTCATAAGGTTGGCCATCCAAGGGGAAGTGGTGAGATGGAAATGTCTATGGCTTAAATTAACGTGACGTTGGCCGGATCGCCGTGAATATGCCCTGAGTGCACGGGGTGTGTGGTTTTGCGTGCCTACACCTGTGATGAAGTGTGTTTACACTACACTGCTTGGTTATGCTAACAAAGTGCTGGTAAAGTGCATCGCCGCCCCGAGTTAGAGGCGGGGTCTTTATAATATGTTTAGCATGGCTGACTGTTGCTTTTGTGTGCCACCATGCAATGGATTGTTGCATGCAGGTGCTGCGGAGCTGAGCGATAAATAGCTGGCTAAAGCTCAAGTTGCTGAGCCGGCCCTCGAAGGCCTAATTTTGAGTGTTTTCTTGTATTCTCATGTATGACCGACCTGCGTGCTGAAGTTTGGAAGACACTTATATTTGAGCAAACTATTGTAAAGACATAAGGCCAGTACTTGTGTATTGTAAATTCCTGTTGGTTTGAGTAGTGGACATTCATGCTTGGCTGGGTTCTTTATTCTTTGCAACTTAATAAAATGCTTCCGCTAGATGATCGGTGTAGGACGTTGTGAATGGTTGATTGGTTTCAATGAGTAACCCACCGGTCTGTCCGTGGTATATGGCATCGGGCCCCGGCCGTACCTACTGTTATATGTTATGTGACAGATAGGGGTGTTACAATTTGGTATCAGACTACCGGTTTCAGTCAGGCTTAAATGAATTCGTGGACGAATTCACTTTAAGGGATGGTGAGCACATGTGTGTGCGTCATCGTTATAACTTGAAAAGAACCCATGAATGTCCACTTAGGAATGAAAATACACATGTTTTAGGAACCTGCGTGTTCATATAATTGCCTTTTGCAATGTTATTTGGTCGCTTATCGGTGTTTTGCATGATTATAGGTGACCAGGAGTGGTGCTGGGCCGTAAGAACGACCAGTTTCTGAGTCGAGCAGCGCACCAAATGATGCGCCTGCAACACCTCCTTCAGCCGAGACCATTGGATTGGTAGTAGAGGCTGTGTTTGAGATGATCAATGTGCAGTCTGTGAGGCAGGTGCAGCAGCCCGCTCCTTATGTGGAGAAAGTACCACTCCAAGCTTCAGAGCCATGGAGGGTGGAACAGGAGGTCCTGAAGCCGGTGTTGTCTAGGAGAGCAACGAAGAAGCAGCTAAAGCACATGATGGGCTTCAATCCTCCTGTGTTCTCGGGGACGGGAACCCCAACTCAAGCAGAGGATTGGCTCTCTAGAGTTAATAGAGTGATGACAGCTACTGAGACTGAAGAGTGGCAGAAGACCACGATTGCGATGTTCTTGCTGGATGGGGATGCAAGGATATGGCGGGAAGGCTTGGAGCTACACCATCTGAGGGGTAGGCAGTTGGCTGATGTTCCAATGGAGAAGTTTTCAAGGTTTTTCTTGGCTCGATACCTCCCCTTAGCTCAGAGTATTGCTTTGGAGAATGAATTCCAGGAGTTGGTTCAAGGAGACAGTACCGTGGACAAGTATCTCCACGAGTTTACTCGTTTAGGATGATACGCAAGCGCTACCTTTGTTGATGAGGAGTGCAAGACGAGCCGATTCTATGAAGGCTTGAGAGATGACTTGAGATTGTTACTTTCGGGGCCTATGGCGCAGGGTTTCATGACCTTGGTCAACTCGGCCCGGTCCTTGGAAAAGGACATGAAGAATGTTTAGGCGAACAAAGACTGCAGTGGCAGGAAATAGGAGTTCAAAGTGCTGACTACTTCGAAGTTTGGATATCGCAGGTTTTACAAGAAGGCTAGGACGTCAGGTACAACCCCTTCTTCAGGTGCCTCGGGGGCAACTACCAACCGAACCCCGGGCACTTATTTTACTTGTGTAAAGACGGGGCATTTTTCCCGTGATTGTTGGAGCGGACGCCCGAAGTTTTAGAGGAAGCAAGGAGCCACATATGAAGAGAAGGGCAAGGTTGTGTAGTCAACCGCGTTCCGCTATGCTCTGACTCAACCGATAGTATATAATCTGGGCCAGCAGGAGGCCATCAAGAAAGCGGATGTGGTGACAGGTACGGTTTAATTTATAGCAAGATAGCTTTAAATACTGTTACCTAGTGCTTATTAGTTTAATACTGTTTGTATAGGCTTTGTTCTGATTGGCGATAGTCCGGCTTGAGCACTATTCGATACGGGAGCTACACACTCCTTTTTGTCCGAAAGTTTCATAATGTGCATCGGAATCCCTCCTTCGATGGCGAAGGACAAATTGGATGTGTTGCTGCCGAATGGGTGTTTGATGTGCGCGGACAGAGTATGTGCCGTAAAGGTTCATATTGGAAGCCAAGAGTTCGACTTGCTAGCATTGTTGCTGCCGCTAGTAGAGTTCAACGTCATCTTCGTTATGGACTGGCTTTCGGAGCAGAAAGCTTTTATATATTGCAACTGTAAAGAGGTCAAGTTGGGTGTTGGGTAGGAGACAACGTTTGCTGGATTGAAGGGGTCGAGCAAGACGCTGATGTCTGCTCTTCAGGTGGTGAAGGAGGTTCTTGCTGGAGCCGAGCTGTTCTTCACGCTAGTGGAGGCTGTAAAGCCTAAGACCACTTTGGATGGTATCCCGGTGGTATGTGAGTACCCCGACATGTTCCCGGGTGATCTTCCCAGAGCCCCACCGTAGCGAGAGATCGATTTCACGATCGAGCTAGTGTCAGGTGCCAAACCTGTGTCACGTTCTCCTTATAGGTTGTCGCCTAAGGAGATTGCGGAGCTAAAGGTTCAACTAGAAGAGTTGATTGAGCAAGGGTATGTGCGTCCAAGCTCGTCGCCTTGGAGCGCACCCGTCCTCTTTGTTAAGAAGAAGGATAGGAACTTACGGCTGTGTATCAACTACAGAGAGTTGAACAAGCTAATAGAAAAGAACTAATATCCGATCGCAAGGATTGATGATCTTTTTGATCAGTTAGTCGGGTCGTCGGTATATTCAAAGTGGGATCTGAAGTCCGGTTATTATCAGCTAAGGATAAGGGAGAGTGATATCCCGAAGACAGCGTTCAGCACAAGGTATGGGCATTTTGAGTTCACGGTCATACCGTTTGGGCTGGCTAATGCGCCATCGGTGTTCATGGATCTGATGAACAGGACGTTCAGAGAGTACCTAGATCGTTTTGTGACCGTATTCATTGACGACATATTGGTGTACTCGCAGTGCGAGGAAGATCACTTCAAGCATCTGTATCTGGTGTTGGAGATGCTGAGAAGGAACAAACTATACGCAAAGTTCTCAAAGTGCGAGTTTTTGTTATCCTCAGTGGGGTTCCTTGGGCATATAGCCAGTGGAGAAGGGATAGCGGTAGATCCGGCGAAGATTGTTGCGATATGAGAGTGGCCTGTGTTGTATTCGGTAGCGAAAGTCCGGAGTTTTCTTGGGCTTGCCGGCTATTACAGGCGCTTCGTAGAGAACTTCTCGCAAATAGTGCTACCTCTCACAAAGTTGACAAGGAAAGATCAGAAGATCTTTTGGACGCAGGAGTGCTTGCAAACGTTCGAGGAGTTGAAGTGTCGGTTGACCACGATGCCAGTGCTAAGTTTGCCAAGTGGTACCGAGGGCTTTGAGATTTATAGTGATTCCTAAGGTAGTGGTTTGGGATGCGTGCTGCTGCAGCTGGGAAGGGTGATAGCGTATGGATCGCGTCAGCTGAAAGTGCACGAAAGGAATTATCCAGTCCACGACTTGGAGTTGGCGGCCGTGATTTTTGCGCTTAAGCTGTGGAGACATTATTTGTACGGTAGAAAGGTCAATATTGATACCGACCATAAGAGCCTGAAGTACCTGTTGGATCAGAAGGATCTGAACATGAGGTAGCGGAGATGGATGGAGTTCCTGTGGGACTATACGTTCAAGATTCATTATATACCCGGGAAAGGCAATACAGTTGCAGATGCGTTGAGTCACAGGGCTCCCGCCCAAGCCAACTAGTTGTCGGTTCATGATGAGAGGTTAATTCGGGAGTTGGAGGCGCTAGAAATATGTTTTGTGGACAAGCAGACTAGCGCCAAAGCAATGGTGAACTGAACGGAAGTTCAGTATGACCTGGCTGATCGCATTCGGGAGGCTATGGAGTTGGACGGCACCATGAAGGAGCTCATGGATGTAGCATTGGATGGGTCAAATTCCCAGTTTTCAATTGAGGATGGGCTTCTAAGGAAGGTCAATCGTTTGTGCATCCCAAATAGGGGAAATCTACGGGCGGAATTGATGTACGAGGCTCATCATACGAAGTACTCAATCCACCTAGGGAGCACGAAGATGTACCGGGACCTAAAGACGTTGTTTTGGTGGTCAGGGCTCAAGAAGGATGTGGCACTATTTGTGGCTAAATGTCAAACTTGCGCCTTAGTAAAGGCAGAGTGCCAAATGCCAGGGGTATTCTTGAAATCCTTACATATTCCGGAGTGGAAGTTTGACGACATTTCGATGGACTTTGTGCATGGCTTGCCAAGGTCGCAGAAGGGAAACGACGCCATCTAGGTGATTGTAGACCGATTAACAAAAGTGTCGCACTTCATTCCGCATAGGATGGATGATGCTGTGGAGAAACTGGCAAAGTTATATGTGGCTAATATTGTGCAGCTTCACGGTGTGCCCAACAGCATCGTGAGTGACCGAGACGGAAGGTTCAATTCAAATGATTTGAGGTTTGTGCAATAAATGCTCGGAACTAAGTTGAAGTTCAGCACAGCCTTCCATCCGCAGATGGATGGGCAGACCGAGAGGGTCAATAGAACTATGGAGGACATGCTTTGCATGTGTGTTCTAGACTTCGAAAAGAATTGGGAAGACCACCTGTATTTGGTGGAGTTTGCGTACAACAATAGCTACCAGGCGAGTATTCAAATGGCGCCCTTCGAGGCCCTATATGGTAGGAGGTGTCGCACACCGTTATCGTGGCTAGAAACGGGTGAGGCAAGGTTGTATAAAAAGCAGGAGGTGGAGAATGCTACTTCTTTAGTGCGGACCAATCGAGAGCGCTTGCTGATCGCTAAAGATAGACAAGCTATGTAGTACAATGCCAAGCATCGGAACGTGGAGTTTGCGGTTGACGATTGGGTGTACTAGAAGATAAAGTCGTTCAAGGGTGTTTCACGGGTACGACGCTTGAAGAAGCTGAGCCCGAGGTACCTTGGACGGTTTGAGATTCTTGAGCGAATCGGCAAAGAGGCTTATCGTCTGATGCTATCAGTAGAGTTGAGTGGTCTACATGATGTATTCCACATTTCAGTGTTGCGGAAGGCGGTGCAAGAGCCTTCGCAGGTGATCGCAGTTGATCAAGTGTCGGTGGACGAAGGGTTGACGACTAGGGTCAAGCCCATTCGTATTGAAGACTTTGAAGTTAAGCGACTCTGTAACAAGGAGATCAGGATGGTCAAGGTCCGGTGGGACAATTGCGGTCGGGAGGAGCTCTCTTGGGAATGGGAGAAAACCATGCTGGAGGAGTACCCAGAGTTATTCTGCTCAGGTATCGCTTTTGGTTTTCTGTTTTCCTTCCTTTGGTAATTTCGTGGACGAAATTCTATTAAGAGGGAGAGAGTTGTAACGCCACCAAACTCAAAAGGGTGACGAGTGGCATTTTGAGCCAAATCTGGGATTTGGTAGAGGTGACACGGCCTGGGACACGGGCGTGTCCCAGGGCGTGTCGTGCTCGGGTTCAGCGTTGGTCGCATGGTCGATGATTTTTGGGGTCAACGGTCGTCGGGGGTGAACACGGCCTGGGACACGGGTGTGTCCCAGGGCGTGTCAGTCACTCAAAGCCTTTCACTCAACGTTCATTGAGTGAGGGCGCACGGCCTGAGCCCTGGCATGTTCGGGTCCGACACGGGTGTGTGGAATTTGACACGGGCGTGTCGAATACCCGTGTCCTACTCGGGTCATTTGGCAAGTTGTGCTAAGGCAGATACATGGCCTGGGACATGGGCATGTCCTAGGGCGTATATAGCATACGGTATGTGACACAGGCGTGTCACATGGCTGTGTCATACACTTGTTGTTTTGGACCTGTGTCGTTGAAGGAACACGCCCAGTGACACGAGCTTGTACAGGATGACACGGGCGTGTCAAGCCTGACACGGGCGTGCCATGTGCCCGTGTTCTTTTTGGGATGCGACAGTTTTGACGGTGAATGAGTGACACGGCCTTAGACACAGGCGTGTCGCAAGCCGTGTTCTTCCCAGATCTTGGATTTCAAGTCCGGATCGCAGTCGTTCGTTTCCTTGTTTTTAGATCCAACGGCTGGGGTTGATTCCTCAGGGATATACCCGAGTTTAGGGTTTAAAAAACCTCACTTTCTTGGGTTCACTCTCTTTCTAAGATCTAGAGAGAGGAGAGATCAAGGAGGAAGAAGGAGGGCTAGATCCGGTCACCGGCGGAGTTTCGGAGCTCCAAATAGCGAGCCGACTTCAGATCTATGGAGGAAAGGAGATTGCGGTGCTTTTCATCCGCATAGATTTCCATGGCGCCAAGGAAAAACGCTAGGGTAACAATTCTCATCCTAGAACATGTGAAGTCCTCTTTTCCTTTGCATAGGAAGCCCTCTCCTGCAAGTGTGCGGTGAGTTTGTTGTGTTCCTTGAGGTAGATATGTAAAGTCCCCCTTGTATAGAGTCCGCATACGAGAACGGACATAGGCATGATATGTGAAGCCTACCCGGGCAAGTTGGTCTTGATCGATGATGTTGCATTACATAAATGGCTGGAGAAGACTCCGTGCGAATGTTTGTTTTTCGGGTTTTCTATGAGGTTGATTGAAATATGGAGCATTGGGGACTAACTCCAAGGTACATCCGGAAAACTGTGAGAACGCATGGTTTTGCCAACATGGTGGCCGGGGGAGCCAACTTGAACATAACCGGGTTATGTGAA
This sequence comes from Platanthera zijinensis, assembly GCA_039513925.1. Lineage (NCBI taxonomy): Eukaryota > Viridiplantae > Streptophyta > Magnoliopsida > Asparagales > Orchidaceae > Platanthera > Platanthera zijinensis. Next base: position 150,790,966 of record CM077079.1, read on the forward strand.
CTGTGAGATGGAAACAGGACTCGGGGAGTCTTGACCCTCACATATGTCTTAAATTGATGTGGCGGTATGAGCACGGGTCAGGCGGAACCGTACCTGCTCTATGTTGTTCGGCGGAATCGTTTGCTCATAAGGTCTATGGCTTAAATTGACGTGACCCATGCCAGGAAGACAAAATGCTCATAAGGTTGGCCGTCCAAGGGGTGGTGGTGAGATGGAAACAACTATGGCATAAATTGACATGACGTTGGCCGGATCGCCATGAATGTGCCCTGAGTGCATGAGGTGTGTGGATGTTCGTGCCTACGCCTGTGATGAAGTGTGTTTGCACTATACTACTTGGTTATGCTAACAAAGTGCAGGGAAAGTGCATCGCCGCCCCGAGTTGGGGGCAGGGCCGTTATAATTTGGTCAGCATGGCTGACCGTTGCTTTTGTTTGCCACCATGCGGTGGATTGTTTCTTGCAAGTGCTGTAGAGCCGAGCGGTAAATAGTGGGCTAAAGCCCAAGTTGATGAGCCGGCCATCGAAGGCCTAATTTTGAGTGTTTTCTTGTATTCTCATGTATGACCGGCATACATGCCGAAGTTTGGAAGACACTTATATTTAAGCAAACTATTGTAAGGCCATAAGGTAAGTACTTGTGTATTGTACATTCTTGTTGGTTTGAGTAGTGGACATTCATGCTTGGCTGGGTTCTTTATTCTTTGCAACTTAATAAAATGCTTCTGCTAGATGCTCTGTGTAGGACGTTGTGATTGGTTGATTGGTTTCAATGAGTAACCCACCGGTCTATCTGTGGTATATGTCGTCGGGCCCCTGCCGGACCTACTACTATATGCTATGTGACAGATAGGGGTGTTACACTCTCTGCTATCTGACAGGAAGAGTTAAAACAAAGAATAGCTAAGTACTTTAATAAGCACGCGTGGAAGGCGACTTGGTCCTAAAGAAGGTTGATTCAGCAGGGAGGTCAGCGATAGTTGGGAAGCTCAACCCTAACTTGGAACGTCTATATATTGTTCAGGAAGTCCTAAGTTCAGGGGGTACCATCACCAAAATATAGAGGGCGAGACCCTAAGTCATGCCTGGAGTGGTGATGACTTGAAGCATTTCTATCCATGAAAGTATGCACGTCCATTCCTTCAATGAATATAAAATATTTTGATACCCCAACCCTTTTGCAGATCAAGTTATGGCGAGTTTTGTTAATCAAGCTAACTCCTAAAATGCCTATGTTACCAGGCTCCCACCTAGCTGGCAGTGGGCGGAGGTTGGACAATGACAAGTTTTCTCGCTCTAGGGTTAGGTCCCGGGATGCTCCCGTAGTCAGGATCTCACCTAGCTGGCAGGGCTGGGATCCCCTTTAGACGTCATTATGACCCAGAAGGGTTGAGTCTGGTTGATGCTCAACACCCGTCGTCAGGCTCTCACCTAGCTTATTGTGCCGCTGGAAGTGCCCAGAGGATAAGCGATGGCAAGTTTTTTCGCTCTGGGGTTAGGTCCCGGGATGTTATCGTTGTTAGGCTCCCACCTAGCTGGTAGGGTCGGGATCCGCATTAGACATCATTATGACCCTGGAGGGCTGAGGCCGTGATAACTCTAATTATTGTTATTTTTCATTTACTATTTTCTAATTGATAGTTAGATATTTTATATCAATTGAAAGATAGGGTAAGCTCTGACAAACTCTAGAGGGGGGGGGGGTGAATAGAGTTTTTAAAATCTTTTTGATTTATGCTGAAATAAGAAGTCTTTAATAAAATATGTTACTATGATATAGGTGTATGAGTGTACAAGTGCAGCAGATGAACAAAAAAAATAACTAAGCTACACAGCAAAACATATCACAGCACAAGCACACAGGAAGATCACAGCCACACAGATAACACAAGAATTTTTATAGTGGTTCCCCAAACTTGGGTACATCCACTCTTCTACCACCCTAGGTAGGAATCCACTACAGGTTTTGATCAGGTGACTACCACCAATGAGCTTTTGATCAGGTGCTCAAAAACCAACCCAAGTCTTTTGGAAGGAGACTTGCAACAAGAAAAATTTTGAAGGGAATTAAAACCTGTATAGAGGTGGGGAAGAGAGGTTGATTGAAGCCTTCTTTCCTCAAATCAAAATGAGAAGACTATGTGGATTCTCTGGTGTTGTTAAAGCTCCCCCTGATATCTTGAAGGGTTCAGGAGTGGAAGCTTTGCTAAGGGTGAGTAGGCCTTCTGCAATATGATCAACTCTTCAGAGATCCTTTGACTGATTTGAATGTTCATGTAACTTGTAATCCCTGGAAACAAAGAAGGTGAAGAAGAAGGACTCTTGATTGTAATTGTTGTTCTTTCTTCTTCCTTTCAGAGCAGTTGATTTCTTGAGAACTGTAAGCACTGCACTTGTTTTTTTTCGAAAGGGTTTTCTGTATGTTTGCTTCTTTCTGGCAGTGAGATTCTCAGATTAATAACTGTATCTAGGTCGAATTCAAAAACCTGCAATAAATGCTTAGCCGAAATATGGGAAATGAAAACGGCAAAAATTCTTTCATATATTCTATTCTATGTCTGTTCCGAGATATAAGCAATTAATTCCATGGAGGATATTTGCAATCATTGCTGCCAGTAATGGCTCGATTCAAAAGATATAAGTGCATTGATTATACAGGGAATTAACGGCCTATAATAAATATAAAATAAGGAGACAGAAAAGGAAAGAATAAATAATAATATGTCCTACAGTTTTCTTCGACCAGAGAATAGCTTTCGTCGACCTGAGATCAGCTTTTGTCAACCTGAGATCAGCTTTCGTCGACCTTAGGTCATCTTTCGTCGACCTGTAAACTGCGAAAAACTGCACTGCATAAACTGATGGATACTGTGCTCTAAGTTCGTCTACCTGAGAATCTGAAATTAGACTACCTTAGAACTTGGTCAAACTGATGGCGTTGAGATAACATCACATCTGGTGTTGAGTCGGTTGAGAGCGTTGAGTCATTGATAGCGTTGAGAGCATTGAGTGATCTTTGGATCAGAGTAAGCTTTGGCTTTGAGTGAATTATGGCGTAGAGTCAAATATGACGCTGAGTGATCTTTGGCGCCGAGAGTTGAAGTGTTTGTCGACCTGAGATTAGAGTTCGCCGAGCTCAGCTCAGGGAATTTTATCTCTGTGTTAGTCGAGCTGAGAATGACAATCATTGACCGGAGATCGACGAACGTAGATATCCTTTTTCAAAAACTTGAATTCTCTAAGTCTTGAGTCTTGGGCAGTGTTGGAGGCTGGTCCTTTGTACTGTTGACTCTAAGGACATGACCTAGACTCTAGAAACACATAAAACTTAACCCTTCTATACAACATAGGTCACAACCTAAGAAGAGAACCTAGCCCAAATCAACTAGGGGTTCCAACAATCTCCCCCTATTTGGGTGAGGTTACTCCAAACAGAAACAGAGAAAAAATTACAGGACAAAATAAAGTAGACATAGCATAAAACTGAGATAATTGGTAGAGTAAATAAGCTATCAGTACCTTTATAAAGCTATGCACCCAAATTGTTCACAATAAAAGTAGAGACTGAAAATAAATAACCTAAATGTCCTTGGGAGAATCAGAGGGTTTAGCAAATATAATTACTCTTTAAGGACCATGTGCTTGCTTCACTGTCATAGTCATATCTGCATCATCAAGTGTATTTTGAGAAGTAGTCGTAAGAACAATAGCTTCAGGATATAGATCCATGTATTCTTCATCATTAAATAACTTTCCAACTTGATATCTTTCAAATTCCTTTTTCCTGTAGCTTGATATTGTTGAGAATTGAGAGGGATCCTGACCCTTTTCTCTGGCTTGCCTTATCTGAGAGAGAGCCACAGATTCTTGGAATCTAGCCATTCTAGTTGTTGGGCTAGTCTCAGGATCATATGCTGGAATTTGAGGTCTTTCATGGCTGTTTGCTTTGCTAGGAGATGAAGGAGGAGAGAATGTTGGCTTGGGGGAAAATTGCTGAGCACTAGATGAACTTCTAGAGGAGAGGTGATGTCTGTGTTGTTGATGACTGTCTCTAGAAGATTGAGAAGGTCTTCCTTATCTCTGATAGGTTTTGGTGAATGCAGGCTTGGGAAGTGCATCTGAGCTTTGAGAGATGGTTCCTGACGCACCTGCAGCTGGAGGAGGAGGAGGAGGAGGATGCCTTCTGTATCTATGAGCTGGGGGAGGAGAGTATCTGCTTCTTTTCTTCCTTTCCTTCTGTTCATTTTTGAATAGCCACATCCATGCTGGCATACCCTTATATGGAGTTATATTATGCAGAAAGTAGTAGGGAGTATCATTTGTTGGGTTGAGTTTTGGAGCAGAAGGAGGAGGAGCTTTTCTTTTCTTTAAAATTTTCTTCCTCTTTGGATCCTCATCAGAGTCATTATCATCATCATCAGAAGATTGGGGATTGGCATACATAACATCAGTCTGGCTTATTAAATCCTTGGGGATTTCTTTATTTACTGGAGTGGGGACAATTTCAGCCTGAGATGCTTCAGTTTCCATGGCAATGTCTTGAGCCATAATGTCATCCAGATTTGGGAGAGGGCTATCATCCATGATATAGGATGGCCCCGGTGGGAAGATCTTTGAGTAGATAATATTTCTAGAGTAGCTGTCAAACTTTACTTTACAATGTCTAACACCTCTGAGCTGACAGGAGAAGTGTAGCACACTATTTCTCTTGATGATAGAATGGGAAAGGTAAAAGAAATATAGGATCCAAATATTTTTAGCAAAGCTGCTAGATTTTATTTGGAATTGATAATATAGACCCTTCCAGGCAATATTTCTGGCAGAATAACCTCTTGAGTATTTGATACTATAATATCTGTACAATAAAAATCTTGAGTATTTGACTCAATATATGTTTCCATAGCAGCTTCTGTTCCTGCTGCTAGCACTTCTGTTGTTGCTGTTGTTGCTACTGTTGCTTCTGCTTCTGTATCCATTGCAACTGGTTCTGCTATATCTGAGACCTGTTCAACTAGTTCTGCTACTACGGCTTCATCATGAAGTATCTCCCCCTGCCTGGTTTCAGTAGAAATTAAAGCGAGGCCCCTTTTTGAAGAGAGAGCAGTAGTGAGAGCAGAAACTTGAGCAGACAGAGTGTAAATGGATACAGCAAGAGGGGCAATTGCCTCTGCTAAGATGGTCTGGAGGAGTGGTTTGAGAAGTTGAAGAAGGGATTGTAGGATGGAGGGATCTAAGATTGTAGAGATAGAGGTTGTGGAAAATTCTGGCTTAATAGTGATAGAGGTAGCAGCTGGTGGTGAAGGTGGAATGGAAGTGTCTAGAGGGGAGTCATGTTTAGGAGAGGGAGTGTTCAGTGGAGATGATAATAAATTGAAGGAGGGGAGATCAGTAAGATGAGATGGAATAGGGGATTGGGGAGGTGTAGGCATTAGTGTATCATGTTGGGGGGAAGGTGTAGAGGAGGAGATAAGTGTTGGAGATTGATGAATTGGGGATGATGAAGGTAGGGGAGTAGAGACTGGAAGATTAGTTGAAGCTGGGGTGTGTTGAGTTGCTGGCAGAGATGAAGATTGGAGAGCTGGAGATTGAGGAGTGGCTGGGGTAATGTTGGATGGAATAATGGTGGATGGGATCTCTTTAGAAGGGTGGGAAGTAGTTGGAATAGCCCTTGTACTTTCAGAAGCTGGGGTGGCAGAGGATGAAGCCTTAGAGGGCTTTGTGATTTTCCTCTCCCACCTGCCAAACAAGGCACATGTGAGCCTTTTGCTGGCATTTATGTATTTTGTCTGGGAGACCAGTGATTCAGCAGCCTTCTTTTTCAAGAAGATACCTAGGATCCTTCCAAAGTTTACTTCTTTCTTACTGTTCCTTTTCCTGATGAGATCAATAATGAACTGTGCGCAATTCACCTTCCTCTTGTTTACCACTGCACACATAGCCCGAAATTTATGCCTGGTTATATAATCTTGTGCTGTGTGCTTGCCCAGCAAGACTTTCCCAGCAATATCTGCGAGAAATTTGAACTCGGCAGATAGGTGATTCTTCAGCAGTTTATTAGGGTTATCTCCGGAGTAACCCATCAGACTTAACATCATGTCATATTCCTCATTATCAAGTTCTAAATCTTCTTCTCCATTCTCTACTCCAAAGATTTCAATTAATACAACGGGAGAGAGAGATGGCATTACCCGCTATTGATCCGGTTATCGTGTTGTCCTCGGTTGTAGACGCAGTATATAACCACTCCTTGATTTCAATGCTGGGTAACTTGATTCTAATGGATAGCAGATTTTTCAATTTCTGGTCTTCCAGCAGTTGCAGAATGTGGAGGAAGACTTGATCGGAGTGCTGGAAGGAGTCGAAATCGACGTCGAATCCGGTATCAAACTTCATTATCGCAAGAGGGCCTGCTGGAATCGCCATGAGTGCACCTACAAGAGAGAAAACGAAGATCAAGTGCAAAGGGAACTGAAAGCACGGGATGGAGGTCGAAGAAAACCTGAATATAAGTATTTCCGAAATATGAAATGACAAACTCCGATCCACGAAAAATGAGAAAATCTTCGTTCTGAGGTCGACAAAATAATTTAGGGTTAAACAGTTCGTCAAACTCAGTCTGAAGGTTTGAAGACATTTCGTCGACCTGGTCGACGAAAGGTTTCAGAAGTAAGTTCGTCGATCTCAATTCGACGAAAGTTTCTTCACCAAGAGATTTCGTCGATCTCAGGTCGACGAAAAATCTCAAGAACAGTTATTAGTTCGTCGATCTCAGGTCGACGAACAGAGACAATTCTTTGACAATAGACAGAGCATTAGATTAAATCCTGACCATTTATCACACCAAGCTGATTGACAAAGAACAGATACTTGGATGAGCCCAACGGCTTAGTGAATATATCTGCTCTTTGCAAGTCAGAAGAGATAAATTCAAGTTTAATCTTTTGTTTGTCTACACAATCTCTAATGAAGTGATGTCTAATATCTATATGCTTGGTTCTAGAATGCAATACTGGATTTTGTGCAATTGAAATTGCAATTGTATTATCACATAGAATAGTTGAATTATTTAAGTTGACACCATAATCCAGTAGTTGGTTTTATATCCACAAGATCTGTGAACAGCAACTGCCTGCAGCCATATATTCAGCTTCAGTAGTGGATGTTGAAACAGATGTTTGCTTTCTGAAGAACCAAGATACAAGTCTGTCATCAAGGAACTGACAAATTCCAGAGGTTCTTTTCTTGTCTACTCTGCATCCAGCATAATCAGCATCAGAGAATCTAGTTAACACTAATGCTGATTCTGTGGAATACCAGAGGCCTTGATCTGGACAACCTTTTATATATCGTAAAATCCTTTTTAAGAAAATAAGGTGAGATTCTTTAGGGTTCAGCTGGAATCTAGCACAAAGATAAGTGGCAAACATAATATCTGGTCTGCTTGCTGTTAAATACAGTAGGGATCCAATAATGGCCTATACCTAGTCTAATCAACTTGTTTTCCAGATTCATCAGCATCTATAACAACATTGGCAGCCATGGGAGTTTTCATTGCTGTGGTATCATTCATCCCAAACTTCTTAATAAGCTCTTTAACATATTTTGATTGAGAGATAAAGATCCAATCATAGGTTTGTTTAACTTGGAGACCAAGCAAATTTGATAACTCACCCATGCTACTCATCTCAAACCTTGAGTGCATTAAGTCATAAAATCTTTTGCACCGATTGGGATCAGTAGAACCAAAAATTATGTCATCCATGTATATTTGTACTAAGAGAATTTTATCATGATGCAACTTTGTAAAAATGGTCCTATCTACCATGCCTCTTGAAAAACCATGCTCTAAAAGAAAGCTTGCTAAGGTCTCATACTAAGCTCTTGGAGCTTGCTTTAAATAATAGAGAGCCTTATGAAATTTAAAAACATAAGAGGGATGAGATGGAGAGATAAAACCTGGAGGTTATTCAACCTACACCTCTTCTTTGAGTTCTCCATTTAGGAATGCACTTTTCACATCCATCTGGTAGACTTTAAACTTTTTGAATGCTGCATAAGCTAAGAAAATCCTTATAGCTTCAAGTCTAGCAACTGGAGTAAAGGTTTGATAATAATCAATCCCTTCCTCTTTCTTGTATCCTTGAGCAACAAGACTTGCCTTGTTCCTCACTATCACACCTTTGGCATCAAGTTTGTTTCTGAATACCCACTTAGTTCCAATTATTGGATATCCCCTAGGCCTTGGAACTAAGTCCCAGATTTTACACCTCTCAAACTGGTTGAGTTACTCTTGCATTGCAGTGATCCAGTTTGGATCTTGCGCTGCATCAGATATGGATTGAGGCTCAATTTGAGAGAGAAAACAGGAAAGAATCACATCAGGGTTGAGTTGATGCCTGGCCTGCACTACTACTGATATGTCTCAAATTACTTGAGATCTAAGGTGATCCCTAAGTGTGACAATATCATTAGGTGGCGTTGGTTCAGTGATAGTTATTTGATTTAATTTCTCTTGTGGAATTGTATCAACTGTTGGAGAAAATTGAACTGCTTCCACAGTCTCTTCTTCACTTTCAGCTTCTGATATAGCTTGTGGAGAGGGATGTGATTCAACCCTTGAGGTAAGGTTTAGATCATCCAACCTCTCACACAAATTTTGTACCTGCAGATTATTGTTAGTATAGATGTCTCTCTCTTTGTAAAACATATTAGATTCATCAAATGTCACATGGATAGATTCCTCACTTTTTAATGTTGATTTTTTAAGCACCCTGTATGCCTTGCTGACTTGATAATCCTAAAAAATTTCTCATTGCATCCTTAGCTTCAAACTTTCTAAGATGTTTCTTGTCATTATTGTGAATATAGCGTATACATCCAAATACTTTAAAATAGGTTATTATAGGTTTCTTCCCTTTGAGTAGTTCATAGGGAGTCTTAAGCTTTAGTTTATGTATTAGGCTTCTATTCAGGACATAATTTGATATGCTTACTGCCTCAACCCAATAGGAAAGAGACATGTAAGCATCTACAAGCAATATAGCTGCAGCTTCAATGAGTGTCCTATTCTTCCTTTCAACTACACAATTTTGTTGAGGAGTTTTTGGAGCTGAGAAACAATTTCTGATACCTTCCTTCTCACAGAACTCTAGCATAAGAAGAGATTCAAACTCAGTGCCATGATCACTTCTGATCAATGTAACTTGAGTAGATTACTCAATCTGTATGTTCTTGAGAAAATCTTTAAGAATCTTAAAAGTATCTGACTTAGTTCTCAAAAAGAAAACCCATGTGAATCTGGAGAAATCATCTACAATAACTAATGTATAAGACTTTCCTTCTAGAATTTGTACTGCAATAGGGCCAAAAAGGTCCATATGGAGCAAGTAAAAAATTCTAGGTGAATCACTCTTATTAATGGATTTTAAACTAGATTTAGTTTGCTTGCCTAGTTGACAAGCCCTGCAAAGGCCTTCCTTCTTGTAGGGACTAGAAGGTAACCCTCTAACAATATTGTCCTTAGATAACCTAGCTATATTTTAATGGTTTACATGTCCTAGTCTTTTGTGCCAAAAGCTAGTTTGAATGCTGACAGAATTGAAAAAATAAATTTACAATTTAGCTGATTCAAAATTTACTAAGTAAATGTTGCCTTGTCTAATTCCTATTAAAACAGTTGTGTTGTTTAAGGAAATAAGTCATAAAGAATTAGTGAAGCTTACTTGATAACATGTATCACATAGTTGGCTTACTGATATCAGGTTATGCTTAAGACCATTTACATAAGTCACTTTCTTGAATGTGACAGCTCCACAGTTGAAATCTCCATAGCCTTCTATCAGTCCAAAGCCTAAGTCCCCAAAGATTACTTTAAATCCAGTCTTGGCTTTATAGTTGATTAGGCATTCCTTGTAACCTGTCATATGTTTAGAGCAACCACTGTCCAGGTACCACTTGTTTTGAGTGATAGGGTTCTCTTCTATCTGCAAAGAGGATTAGCAGTTTTTGACCCAGATTACCTTGGGTCCTTGTTATTTAACATATCTGAAACATGAAATAATTGAACATTCAGGCTGATCCTTATAACCTAAAGGATGATACCTTCTAGGAGGTATGACCCACTAACTAAAGGGATTAAAGGATTTATCAGTTTTTAGGTTACTCTAGTTATGAACTGAGTTTGACAAAATTAAGTATGTTCGTCGATCTGAGCTCGACGATCTGGGTTGAGTTCTTCGATCTCTACTCGAAGAATGTAGGTATCCATTCTCAGAGCCCCATAAACGTTGATCTCTGGTCGATGAACCATACTTGTTTCGTCGATCCCAGTTAAAAGAATAGTTTACATTATTATTTGCATTCAGAGTTCGTCGTTCTGAGGTCGACGAACCATACCCATTTCGTCGTTCTGAGTTCGACAAAATATGCTGAACATAGTTATGTTATTTATTTTTCTTTTTCTGATTGGTTTTCTTAAGTTCTTACTGTTTAAGAACTTCATTAACCTTCTCTACCTGTTCGGTATTTTTCTTGCCATTTTCAGAGATGAAGTTAATAAGTTTTGATAATTGATTTTTCTGAATTAGGATTGGGTCACTAGATGAGGCTCCTAATCCTAGTTTGTTATTGTTAAGATTTGTATTAATTGTGCTAGTTATATCTAACAGTTGTAAGCTTCTACCATTCAAGAATTCTTCTAGTTCCATAGCCTTACTTAATTCAGATTTCAGAAAAACTATTTGTTGATTGGCTAAGCTTAATTCTTAAGTTAACTTTTCATTTTTAGCAATGATTTTATCTTGTTCTAAAAGTTTTTCCCTAAGAAGTTTGATTTCCTTCTCAGATCCTATTAGGTCTAAACACAAGAGTTTAAATTCAGATTGAAATTCTTTAGATTGAAAGTCATAGGAAGGAATTACCTGATCCTCTTCAGAGAGAAATTCTTCATCATCTGATTCTTCTGAATCTGATCTACTACTTCCAGCATTTATTGCCATAAAGCAAATTTACCTTGCCTTCTTTTCTTCTACATCATCTTCACTGGAACTGGAGGAGGATGTTTCATCTTCAATATCACTCCAGGTTTCAGCTACAAAGCCCTTCTCCTTCTTTTTGTACTTGTTGGAGGAGGCCTTGCTGTGTTGATGTCTTCTTGAATCCTTTTCTTGCCTTCTGTCTTTCTTTTGGACTTCTGGGCATTCTGAGATGAAGTGTCCAGGTTTCCTGCACCCAAAATAGATAACCTCTTTAGAAGGGGTCTTGTCATACCTGGGTTTATCTTCATTCCTTGAGGGCTTCCTCCTGAAGTCCTTTCTTGCCATTTTATAGAATCTCTTAGCAAAGAGACCCATAAGATCTTCATTGGCTGGCAAGCTGGGAGATTATTCTGCAGCCTTGAATGCTAAGTTTTGTTCTTTACTAGTAGGTGTTGAAGCCTTTCGTTCAACTGTAGCTTCTCTTGACTTGATCAATTGCTCATAGGATTTGAGCTTTCCAAGCAGAGATTCTGTTGAAATTTCAGCCATGCTTCTGGCTTCTCTGATGGGCCAGATGCTGGAGTCCCAAGTGCTAGGGAAGCACATAAGGATCTTGTCATTTACCTCAGTAAGAGTAATTTCCTTGTCCAATGTTCTGAGCTCACTGATGATGGAGCTCAGCCTGTTGTACATTACTTCCATAGATTCTGCTTCATCTTTCCTGAAATTCTCATATTGGGATATGAGGTTGGATCTTCTATCCTTCCTCTCATCAGTAGAGCCTGCTACCATTTGGTTGAGGGAATCCCAAATGGCTTTGGCAGATGTACATTCAGCAACTTTCTGAAATATGTCATCTGACATAGTTTGATCCAGTATGTTCATAGCTCTGGCATCAACAATCTTTGCTTTCTTATATGCATCAGCTTGGTCTGGAGGAGGCACTGCACTGAGATTTACTGGAGTTGAAGTAGAGGGCACTAGAGCTGGTGGTCCTGTCAAGATGGAATTAAAGATATCCTCATCAATAGAGTTCATATACAGCTTGATTCTTGCCTTTCAGATCCCAAACTTTTGCAAGTTATAGACTGGAGGTCTGGTGCTGGCATAATCCTTGTTTTATGCCATGATATCAAAAAATAAAGTCTAATCAAAGAAACTAATAAGACCTATTCAGAGTTTATCTTGAGGATCATGATTAATCCAAGTGTAAGCCTATATGATGTGATTAACCACCCTTTGATACCAATTGAAAGATAAGGTAAGCTCTGACAAACTCTAGAGGGGGGGGGGGGTGAATAGAGTTTTTAAAATCTTTTTGATTTATGCTGAAATAAGAAGTCTTTAATAAAATATGTTACTATGATATAGGTGTATGAGTATATAAGTGCAGCAGATGAACAAAAAAAAATAACTAAGCTACACAACAAAGCATATCACAGTACAAGCACACAGGAAGATCAAAGCCACACAGACAACACAAGAATTTTTATAGTGGTTCCCCAAATTTGAGTACATCCACTCTTCTACCACCCTAGGTAGAAAATAACTACAGGTTTTGATCAGGTGACTGGCACCAATGAGCTTTTGATCAGGTGCTCAAAAACCAACACAAGCCTTTTGGAAGGAGACTTGCAACCTGAATAATTTTGAAGGGAATTAAAACCCTGTATAGAGGTGGTGAAGAGAGGTTGATGGAAGTCTTATTTTCTCAAATCATAATGAGAATACTATGTGGATTTTGTGGTGTTGTCAAAGATCCCCCTGAGATCTTGAATGGTTTAGGAGTGGAAGCTTTGCTAAGGGTTAGTAGGCCTTCTGTTATATGATCAACTCTTTAGAGATCCTTTGACTGATTTGAATGTTCTTGTCACTTGTGATCCCTGGAAACAAAGAAGGTGAAGAAGAAGGACTCTTGATTGTAATTGTTGTTCTTTCTTCTTCCTTTGAGACCAGTTGATTTCTTGAGAACTGTAGGCACTGCACTTGTTGTTTTTTTTCTAAAGGGTTTTCTGTATGTTCGCTTCTTTCTGGCAGTGAGATTCTCAGATTGATAACTGCATCTAGGTCGAATTCAAAAACCTATAATAAATGCTTAGCCGAAATCTGGGAAATGAAAACAGCAAGAATGTTGTCATATATTCTATTCTATGTCTGTCCCGAGATATAAGCAATTAATTACATGGAGGATATTTGCAATCAACGCTGCTAGTAACGGCTCGATTAAAAAGATATAAGTGCATTGATTTTCTAGGGAATTAACGGCCTATAATAGATATAAAATAAGGAGACAAAAGGAAAGAATAAATAACAATATGTCTTACAGTTTTCGTCGACCATAGAACAGCTTTCTTCGACCTGAGATTAGCTTTCATCGACCTGAGATTAGCTTTCGTCGACCTGAGGTCAGCTTTCGTCGACCTATGAACTGCGAACAACTGTACTGCATAAACTGACAGATACTGTGCTCTAAGTTCGTCGAACTGAGAATCTGAAATTAGTCAACCCTAGAACTTGGTCAAACTGATGGCATTGAGATTACATCACATCTTGTATTGAGTCGGTTAAGAGCATTGAGTCATTGATAGCGTTGGGAGAGTTGAGTGATCTTTGTCTCTGAGTAAGCTTTGGCTTTGAGTGAATTATAGCGCTGAGTCGATTATGACGTTGAGTGATCTTTGGCGCTTAGAGTTGAAGTTTTAGTCGACCTAAGAATAGAGTTCGTCGAGCTCAGCTCAGGGAATTTTATCTCTGTGTTAGTCGAGCTGAGCACGACAATCGTCGACCGGAGATCGACGAATGTAGATCTCCTTTTTCTAAAACATGAATTCTCTATGTCTTGAGTCTTGGGAAGTGTTGGAGGATGGTCCTTTGTACTATTGACTCTAAGGACATGACCTAGACTCTAGAAATACATAAAACTTGACCCTTCTATACAACTTGGGTCACAACCTAAGAAGAGAACCTAGCCCAAATCACCTAGGGGTTCCAACATCAATTTTATAATATTAAGTTTATAATTAACTAGTTTCTATATTTTATATTTATTTGTTCTAATAAAATTATTTTAATTCTTGCAAGGCTGATCTATCAATTATTTGGACCAAAACAGGGATTTTCTTCTTTTCTACCTAGACACGCCCGGTGACACCACATCCATGGGCGTGACCAGGGGCGTGACACACACGAGAAAAGTATGTCAATGCAAATCGTTGACCTGTGGCCAAAGAACATCGATCGGCCACTGACACGCCCGTATCGTACTATGACACGCCCGTGTCACCCTTACAAGGGGCGTGTCAGCCGGTGGAATGACCGTTGAACTTGCCACATCAGATTAAAATGACACACCTGGGTCACGGGCGTGACCCAGGGCGTTTCAGGTGCATTTTCCAACTAATTACTCAGTCGTTCGTGTTGTTGCTTCCAGAAGCCATTGCAGCTAGACACGCCCCTGGTCATGGGCATGACTAGGGGGCGTGACGCCTCCATCAAGAGAAATTTACTCCCGCCAATTTCTAATTCCAGTCATTTTCTAGAAATAGATCTCACACGCCCTAGGTCACGGGCGTGACCTAGGGGCGTGACCCGTTAGTTAACAGATTTTGGTTGTTTCCTCCTTCAACGTTCCCGGGGCTTCAAGACGATGGTTCTGAGCCTGAATCGCCCTAGGTCACGGGAGTGACCTAGGACATGACCAACCAACAAATTTTTCTATAAATTCCAGACAGCTTCAGATGCTCAGGGTGGAATTTTGGGAGTTGGAATCTTATAGTTTGCTGTTTTATTTTGCTGTATTTTTCATTTCCTAGTCTAATTTTACATTGTGTAAGTTTCAATTCAATTTTACTTTTCATTTTAATCATGTCTCTCCCTACCCTATCTTGTAATTCCCTTATCATGATGAGTAGCTAAATTTCATTTAGCACATGATCATGATGATCCTTGGAATAAAATAAACATTTCTATTTTATCAAAAATGTATTGTTCTTGATCTTGCTCACTTACGATTTATTCTTGAATTATATTTTGTCGATTTCATATTGCGCGGATATGATCTTCGAACAAAGATCCATATCCTAAATGAACAAGAGGTTTCGGATACGAGGAGATCACTCAAAGATAAAAGGAGTTGCATGCACTCCTCGAGAGAGGATGACATAAATCCTTCGAATTGGAGTCAAATTCAGTAGAGTGCTTCACCGCTTAAAGCAAGCGTAGGGTTTTTGACTGGACGAGAGGTATTAATCGATCAACCTAAGGTTAGTCAAAAGCATGAGCTCGAGAGAGACGCTTTTGTACTTTAGAAACCTCCACGGTCGAGTGAGCAATTTAAGAACTCGCATTGCTTTATTTGTTCAAGAAGGTTTATTTTATCCCAAGGGTATTCTAGATCAAGTGCTAGCCTCCCCATCATCGAATTTCTCTTTTTTTAGTATAATGTTTCCTTTTCCTTGTCCGTTTTAATCAAAAACCAAACTTTTCCGTCTGATAAGATAATAGCTCTTTCTTGTGAGTACAAGTACTCGACAAGCCCCGAGTCGATATACGACACCTTATTCTATACTTCGAACGATAGGTATACTTGCCTCATCAATTGTAAACAAGCATTAGCGTGGAGAAAATATCCATCAAGTTTTGGCGTCGTTGCCGGGGACTTTTCTTTGTAGATATTTTGAAAGCAAGAATCTATTAATTTTATTCTTTTTTTATTTTGTTTGTTTTCTTTAAAAGTTTTAACTTTATTTTTTTATAATTTAAATTTCTTGCGAAAGGGTCGTGCCGAGTTTTCATCCTACAATACCGCCTAGTGCCTTGCGAACCCGTCATTGGGTAGCCCTTAGGAAGTCCGAGAAATTTTATTTTATAAATTTTTAATCTTCAAACTTTTATCTTTCATTTTATTTTGGTGTATGACCCGAGGGAATCCGTCAAATCTATTTGACTTGGATCAGGAGATCGAGCAAAGCTTACGGCGACGCCTAAGACTCCGTGACCTCAATTCTCTAGATTTGGTTGACGAATCCATAGGTAACACTTTTTCTTCTTCACCATCTTCGTCTTCTTCTTCTTCTTCCGCTTCTCCTTCTTCTCAATTTTCTTCTAATTTGGGTTACCAAAATCCAAATATGGTCAAAGAATTGACTACGTCCTACTATGCCCGACCAAATTTGGATGAGGCACAATCAAGTATTGTTCGCCCCGCTATTGCGAACAATAACTTTGAATTGAAGTCAAGCATCATTCAAATGGTACAACAATCAATACAATTTGATGGGCTTCAAGATGTGGACCCAAATGCGCATATTTCTAACTTTTTAGAAATATGCGATAATTTTAAAATTAACGGGGTTTCCGATGATGCCATTCGGCTAAGTCTTTTTTCCTTTTTTCTATGCGAACCAAGGCTAAGCAATGGTTGAGTTCTCTACCAAGAGGCTCCATTAGTACTTGGGCTGAGATGAAGGAAAAATTTCTCACGAAATATTTTCCACCTGCTAAGACGGCCAAGTTGCGCAATGTTATCACTTATTTCTCCCAAGTTGATACGGAAACGTTATATGATACTTGGGAGCGATTTAAGGATTTTCTTCGTCGTTGCCTGCATCATGCAATCCCTGATTGGTTGCAAGTGCAAACCTTCTATAATGGCCTTAATCAACAAACGGGGCAACATATTGATGCCACCGCCGGTGGAACGTTAAACAACAAGACACCGGCGGCCGCCCAAGAACTTATAGAAGGTATGGATATGATTACATGTGGAGTACAATCTGGTCTCGTCACCCTAAATCAACTGGGATGTACGAAATAGATACGTTTACTAATTTATCTCTCCAGGTTGAGAAACTACAAAAACAGATGAATGAGATGACTGCTTCCTCATCTACACCTACCTGTGAGGCCCAATAGTGGGAGCCTTCTACTATTATCGAGCATGTAGATAACATGGGTAATCCGAATCGGCCACCTAATAATCCGGGTAATAATTTTGGTAATACCTATTACCCGGGTATAAGGAATCACCCCAACTTCTCTTGGAGTAATGTGGGGAACGCGGCTCACCCACCTAACACCATTCCTCATGGTTATTTTCCACCACAAGCTCCAAAAGCTGCCAATATCGAGGAGTTTTTCACCAAATATACAACTACAAATGATTCCAACATCCAAAATCTCACCGTATCACTTCGTAATTTGGAGACCCAAATTGGGCAAATCGCTAAAATGCTCTCCGATCGCCAATAAGGAGCGCTATCGGGCAATACAGAGCCCAACCCAAAGGAGCTAGCAAAAGCCATCACTCTACTGAGCGGGAAGGAGGTAACCACTTATCCAATTCCGGTTGATACTTCTCCAATTTCGGTTGATACGTAGGTAACAAATTCTTCATCTTCTCCTCCGCTTAAGCCTTCTATTTCTAATAAACCAAAAGCTTATCAACCACCTTTTCCTTATCCATCTAGAATGCAAAAAGATCGGGTGGATGAGCACCATGGTAAATTTTTAGATATATTTAGACAAATTCAAATAAATTTACCGTTTTGCGAAGTCATGGCACAAATTCCGAAGTATGCCAAGTACCTCAAGGATCTTTCGTCTAATAAAAAGAAACTTGAGGATATCTCCACAGTTCAATTGAACGTGGAGTGTTCGGCAGTGTTACTTAATAAATTGCCTAGGAAATTGCCCGATCCGGGTAGTTTCTCCATTCCTTGTTTATTTGGGGATTTATTAGTAACACGTGCGTTAGCCAATATAGGCGCCTCAATTAATTTAATGCCTTATTATTTAGTGAAGAAAGTGGGCTTAGGAGAGCCTAAGCCCACAAGAATGATCATTCAATTGGCGGATCGATCTGTCAAGTTCCCTATGGGGATCATAGAGGATGTGCTTGTAAAAGTTGACAAATTTATCTTTCCAGTAGATTTCATCATCTTTGACTTCGAAGAGGACACCGATGTACCACTCATTCTCGGTCGCCCATTTCTCGCTACCGCGCGTGCCATTATAGACTTTAGTAATGGTAAACCTCTCCTTAGAGTCGGAGATGAAGAAGTTACCTTTACTATTGACTCGTCTATGAAAAATTCACTCTCAAATGACGACTCATGCTACTATTTGGAGGCTTCTCCCAAAGAAGACTCCATCTTATTTTCTGAAAAATTTTATTCACCTATTTGTCATGATGAAAATTTTGAAAGTTTAAATTTTATTTCTCATGAAATTAGTGATAACCATTTGGTCACACGTGCACCTACTTTAGCCACTCTTGACTTAGGTAGTGATCCTTTAAGAACTTCGTTTGAGGACCCTCCAATTTTAAAACTTGAACGCATGTTCGATCATTTACCATATTTATCTCTAGCGGAGGGTTCCAAACTTCCCATTCATGTGTCGGCTTATCTATCTGAAAAGCCGAAAACATAGCGCACATTACCATGGTCGAGCTCACTGACCATAAACAAAGTGCTCGTGGGAGGCATCCCATGGTTATCCTTTCTTTTTTAGTTTTTACAGGTTTGAAGGACATCGATGCATGACGATCGGTCGGGGACGAACATCAAGTATACGTGTTTCTTCAAGTCGGTAACTTTAATTTTATTCTAGTTTCTTTGAATCTTAAAAAAAATATAGAACAAAAAATATATATATAATATAACAAAACCAAAGAAAAAAAATATTTTTGGTTTTTATTTCTCATACACGCCCCTATCACAGGACGGACATGTCAGAGACGTGTCTTGTCTGTGATGTGAAACCAGCGGATGGTTTCCTACGCAGCTTTTTTCGTTTGTCTCACGGACATAATACGGGCGTGACCTACAAGGTCACGGGCGTGTCATGCCCGTGTCGTAGGTATCTGAGGCGTTGACCTGGTTTGCCTTGGATTCCCTGCGGCATGTTCAATTTGGCCGACACGCCCCAGCAACACGGGCGTGACACTGGGGCGTGACAGTAGAATCCGAGGCCAGCTCCTCGGATTCCCACATGCCTCCCTAGTATACCAGTTACACGCCCAGAGTCACGTGCGTGACTCTGGGAGTCACGGGCGTGACTCTGGGAGTCACGGGCGTGACTCTGTGGCATGACACGCGAATCCGAGGCGGGCCACCTCAGATTCCTTCCCGCTTTGAGCTGTGCTTGTAACGCCCCCTATCACGGGTGTGACCGGGGGGGGGGGGGGGGCGTGACCAACCCGTGAATTCCTATAAATTGGAATTCACCCCACTCTCTTCTCTCGTAACATTCCAGCCTTATCCCTCTATTTCCTTACTTCTTTGGCCGAATTTTTCCCCATGTTCTCGCCATGCCTCGCCACCACCCTCGTTCCACAGCTTCTTCCTCCGAGCACCCTACGGATCCTGCCTCGGTAGAAGCCATGCTCTTGTTTTAAAATGCCACACAGCAGGACCATAGCGAGCGATTGCAAGCCAAACCCTTTGGCGTGTTCCAGATCTTGGACTTGGCGATCCTCGCCACCTTCGGAGCAGCGGAGATAGTTTGGAGATTTCTATCCATCCCGGGATGGGCTCCCCTTTTCTCAATTTTGGAGCCAGCTTTCCTCGAGCTCACCATCAAGTTCTTGGCATCTTTTGAGTTCCGTTGGGAAGCTCATGATGATTTCATCAACTTTCTCATGGGCGAAATGATGCACCAGCTCACCATCCGCCAACTCAATGTCACCATGGGCTTTTGCTCGGAGGCCATTTCCACTTCCCCCGCCTACCTCGACCTTAAAACTTATTTCCCTCCCGATTTCAACCTCTTCACTTTTTGGTCGGAAATCAGTAATGATGTTGCCCCCTACACCCCAAAGAAATCCAAGGGTAGCCACCTCATTTCCCCTACTTTGCGCATTCTCCACAACCTTCTCAATTTTACTCTTTCCGGACGCGACGATAGCCACGTCGTGGTGTCTCGGGCAGACTTACTGTACTTATATAGTATGTTTTACCAGGTCCCACTCTACCTTGGTTACTTGCTCACCATTTTCTTTCGACACAAGGCCGAAATTGTGAGATTGGGAGCGGTGCACGGCGGGAATTTCATCACATTCCTCGATAAGTCGTACGACATTTGGGATGCCCTTTCTCAGCTCACTTGCATGCAAACGCCACAGGCTCTCCAGTTCCTGACCCTTCAGGCCCTTAGCCTAGCAAGCCGACGTGAGGGCGAGTTTGAAGCTATTCCCCCATCAGTCGGTGGCGGGGATCTTGATCTTGATCATGGTGCCTGTACCAGCGGTACTCATCATTCTCCCCAGATTCCGCCACCATGGATGCATTCTTCCCCAGCGCCCGAACCATCAAATTATTAAGATCAACAATTTGGGTTGATTCATATGCTCATAAACGAGTTGTAGAACCATTTTGACGGTCGTTTCACTACTTTTGATGAGCGCTTTACCATGCTGGAGGAGAGTCACGCTTCTTACATAGAGCATATTTCCCGCGAGTTCGCGGCCATGCGGACTTTCTATCAGCAGCCCGGGGACGCTCCCGACCCGGAGTAGTTGTATGTTCATTTCTTTGGAATTGTAGTGGGTCGCCTCTCTATATCTGCATCGTTGTTTTTATTTTCATGTAAGTGTTTTTATTATTAAAAAACAATCTATAAAAAAAATATGTTTTGTTTTGTTAATGTCTTGCAGGCCGCTTTTGGTGCTACTTTGACATTCTCAGGAAAGTCACCTTTTCTTTCTTTTCTACATTTTTACATTGGGGACAATGTATTTCTTATGTATGGGGGAGGGATATTTCTCAAGCAAAACATACAAAAAAATTTATTACAAAAAAAATTATATATCAAAAATTTAAAAATTTTTGATTTTGTTATATATTTTGTTGTTTCAAAAAAAAAACTCTAAAAAAATTCTATTTCAAACATTTCAAAAATTATCTTTTATTATGAACTTTGTTTTTCAAAAATTAAAAAAAATATATTAGAAAATCGCAAATTAAATTTCTTAGAAAGGGATGTTTGGGATATAACCCCATCTTACATCCTAGTACCCATTGAGAGCCCTTCACAGGGTATACCTCGGGAAGTCTAAGAAATAACAAAAAAATTAGGTTTAATTTTTAATTAGAGAAGTTGTTATTTTCATATTTATTCACATGCAAAATTCCTAGTAATTCAACTTTTTTATAGTGTTTAGAGAATTTTGTTGTTTTAATTGAATTTTGAATTTTGGAGTAAAACTGTTGGTCATGCTATGTTTCTAGTTAAGTGCACGTGTATGTAGAATTTTATGTAGATTAAAACTTTCAGCATATAATTAGATTTTAATTTTTCTAAATGCGTGAAAATATTTTATTTTACTTTCACATTGAAAATCAGTAAATCTAAAATATTTTAGGTGAGTAGTAGAAGTCTACTAGAGAGATATTTCGCGGATCAATAAAGAGGTATTCTTTCTCGATGTCTAGAACTTGCTCTCTAACTATTCTCAAGACTTTGCATAAGTTAGACTCATTATTATAAATATGATTTAGGCACTTCTTTTTGCCAGTTTGAGCTTTTGTACCCGTACCTAAAATTTTATCTTTGTTAAGCCATTTTGAGCCTATTGCCCTATCCTTTTGTTTTAGCTCCACCAAGCATTTTACTAAAGCCTAAAAAGCAACCTAATTTCACACCTAAGACCAAGCTTGAGCATAGATATACAAAATCGGTTTGTGAGTGATTATGAGCCATTTCGTTTTTGGTGGCTCTTTTCTTATAAAAAAAAAGAAAAAATAAAAAGTTGATTTATTCTTCTTTCATCTTCATAATAAAGAAAAAAAAAGAAAAGAAAAAAAAAAGAAGGAAGAGGTAGAAGAAAATTCTCAACATGATGAAAGAGTTGCAATAAATTATAAGAAAAAAAACAAAATGATTAGAAATTTGGTTACGTTCTTAAAGCCATAGCAAAGTTTTGTGTTCAAGATCTCTCTAGGTTTTGGTGTCACTAGCCATCGCTTTTATCTTTGACCACCCTCACCAAAAACCTAAGCCTACATTTCAACCTAATTAAGTCCTATTGATTTATGTTTTTAAGTTAAACTTGTGTCGTGGCGAGAGTGTTAATTAGCAAGCCTATGACCATCGACATTGATGGATTTCATTGGAGGGTATTTCGATCTTCTTTCATGCAATGTTATCTTAGTACACACGCTACACTCTCCCTAAATATAATTTTAAGACTTACCGGATTTTCATTTAAAAAGTAAAAATAATAGTCGAAACACATTTTAAGAAAAATAAAAACCTAATTTGTATGTTGAGTGAGTTTTTCTACCAAAATAGCTACAAGCATAGGCATAAGACTTCGCATTTTACTCCTTAGGTTCAATTTCCATTTTATAGCATTTAAAATTTTTATACTCCCTATAGGAAGTTGTTTGCTCGAGACAAGCAAAAAGATAAGTATGGGGGTATTTGATAACTATAATTATTGTTATTTTTCATTTACTGTTTTCTAATTAATAGTTAGATATTTTATATCAATTTTATAATATTAAGTTTATAATTAACTAGTTTCCATATTTTATATTTATTTTTTCTAATAAAATTATTTTCAATCTTGCAGGGCTGATCTATCAATTATTTGGACCAAAATAGGGAATTTCTTCTTTTCTGCCTAGACACGCCCGATGACATGCCCTCCATGGGCGTGACCAGGGGCGTGACACACACGAGCAAAGTATGTCAACGCAAATCGTCGACCTGCGGCCGAAGAAAGTCGACCGGCCACTTACATGCCCGTGTCGTACTATGACACGCCCGTGTCACCCTTACACGGGGCATGCCAGCCAGTGGAAGGACAGTTGAACTTGCCACGTCAGATTAAAATGACACGCCTGGGTCACGGGCATGACCCATGGCATGTTAGGTGTGTTTTCCAACTAATTACTCAGCCATTCGTGTTGTTGCCGCCAAAAGCCGTTGCAGCTAGACAGGCCCCTAGTCACAGGCGTGACCATGGGGCTTGACGCGTCCATCAATATCAGTTTACTCCCGCCGTTTCCAAATTCCCGCCATTTTCCAGAAATAGATCTCACACGCCCTAGGTCACAGGCATAACCTAGGGGCATGACCCATCAGTTTATAGATATTGGATGTTTCCTTCTCCAACATTCCCAGGGCTTCAAGACGACGGTTTCGAGCCTAACACGCCCTAGGTCACGGGCATGATTTAGGGTGTGACCAACCAGTAAATTTTTCTATAAATTCAAGACAGCTTCAGATGCTCAGGGTGGAATTTTGGGAGTTGGAGTCTTGTTGTTTGCTATTTTATTTTGCTGTATTTTTCATTTCCTAGTCTAATTTTACATTGTGTATGTTTCAATTATAGTTTACTTTTCATTTTAATCATGTCTCTCCCTACCCTATCTTGTAATTCCCTAATCATGATGAGTAGCTAAATTTCATTTAGCACTTGATCATGATGATTCTTGGAATAAAATAATCATTTCTATTTTATCAAAAATGTATTGTTCTTGATCTTGCTCACTTACGATTTATTCTTGAATTATATTTTGTCGATTTCATATTGCGCAGATATGATCTTCGATCTAAGATCCGTATCCTAAATGACCGAGAGGTTGCAGATACGAGGATATCACTCAAGTATAAAAGGTGTTGCATGCACTCCTCGAGAGAGGATGACATAAAATCCTCCGTATTGGAGTCAAATCCAATAGAGTGGTTCACCACCTAAAGCATGCTTACGGGTTTTGACTGGCCGAGAGGTCTTAATCGATCAACCTAAGGTTAGTCAAAAGCATGAGATCGAGAGAGACACTTTTGTACTTTGGGAACCTCCACGGTCGAGTGAGCAATTTAAGAACTCACATTGCTTTATTTGTTCAAGAAGGTTTATTTTATCCCAAGGGGATTCTAGATCAAGTGCTAGACTCCCCATCATCTAATTTCTCCTTTTTAGTATAATGTTTCCTTTTCCTTGTCCGTTTTAATCAAAAACCAAACTTTTCTATATGATAAGATAATAGCTCTTTCTTGTGAGTACAAGTACTCGACA
Organism: Platanthera zijinensis; assembly: GCA_039513925.1. NCBI lineage: Eukaryota > Viridiplantae > Streptophyta > Magnoliopsida > Asparagales > Orchidaceae > Platanthera > Platanthera zijinensis. The sequence continues at coordinate 150,814,968 of CM077079.1, forward strand.
AGCCCTGAGTCGATATACGACACTTGATTCTATACTCTGAATGATAGGTATACTTGCCTCACCAATTAGAAACACGCGTTAGCGTGGAAAAAATATCAATCCGGCTGGTTGATGCTCAACACCCGCCGTCAGGCTCCCACCTAACTGATAGGTCCGGTGGTAGCACCCGGAGGATAAGTGATGGCAAGTTTTCTCGCTCTGGGGTTAGGTCCCGGGATACTCCCGCTATCACGCTCCCACCCATCCGGTAGGGCCAGGATCCCCGTTGGACATTGTTATGAACCTGGAGGGCTGAGTCCGGTTTATGCTCAACACCTGCCGTCATGCTCCCACCTAGCTTATTGGGTGTACGGTAGAGGCCGAAGGATAAGTGATGGCATGTTTTATCGCTCTGGGTTAGGTCCCGGGATGCTCCGCTGTCAGGCTCCAACCTAGCTGGCAGGGTACGGATCCCCATTGGACATCATTATGACCCTAGAGGGTTGAGGCCGGTTGATACTCAGCACCTGCCGTAAGGCTCCTACCAAGCTGATTTGGCTGGTGGTAGCTCCCGGAGGATAAGTGATGGAAAGTTTTCACGCTCTAGGGTTAAATCCCGGGATGCTCCCGCTGTCAGGCTCCCACCTAGCTTGTAGGGCCAGGATCCCCGTTAAATATCATTATGAACCTATAAGGTTGAAGCGGGTTGATGCTCAACACCCGCCATCTGGCTCCCACCTAGCTAATTGGGCCGATGGTAGCGCCCGGAGGATAAGTGATTGCAATTTTTCTTGCTCTGGGGTTAGGTCCCGGGATGCTCCCGCTATCAGGATCCCACCTAGCTAGCAGGGTCGGGATCCCCGTTGTACGTCGTTATCACCCTTGGGTAGAGGTCGGTTGATGCTCCACACCCACTGTCAGGCTCTCACCTAGCTGACAAGGCTGGGATTATCGGTGGACATGGATACCTCTAAATTCAGGAATCAGCTAGTTGGGATGAAAAGGCAGAAGACAAAGGTGATTAAGGGTTAGATCCAGTCACCCCTGGGTGAGCCAGTCGAGGCTGCTACAGACAGCTTCAAGGAGGAAGTACTGCCGCAGGCGAGCTGAGCATTAGCGAGACCGGCTCGACAAGTCGTCCGAGCTTATTACCCTGGGGGTATTACCATCCCATGACAAGATGAAAGTGAGGCGAGCAGAGATCTCGATATCCACTAAGGATGGCAAGGCGATACGGTCCTCGGAAGTACATTTCAACCCCCATGAAATTTTACTTGGGAATTTTCTAAATAATTACAGATTGGCTTATACAAAAACTCGAGGGTGAGCTGAGCACTTGCAAGATTGGCTCGGCAGATGGTCCGCCTCCTAATTATTTAGGGTCGACGGGCACAAATCCTAACTCAAATAAATTCTAGCGACAAGCTCTATCCTAGCGAGGTTGCCCAATGAGGAGGTCAGCTCGCGGGCGCATACAACACAATTGATTCAAAATAGAAAGGAAAGAGAAAAATTCAAGTTAAGTACTTTTTCATTAGTAAATAATAATGTTACAAAGGGGGGGGGGGAATTACAATGAAAGAAAAGAAAAAATGGGAAGGTAATGCGAGTCAGCTCTCGCCCTCCCCTCTAGACGGGTGGTCCTCCTCTCCTTCCCCTCCCGATGCGCGGCCGTCCTTATAGCCCATGACATCCTTGAACAGTGACTCGAAGCTTTAATCCTTCTCCCTAGGAGGGGTGGCCGACGGGAATAAGTTTGGCACAAGGTACCTTACTGTGATCTCCTCACATCACTCCACAAACACCTCCATGTTCTTCATCATCTGGAAGGTGTAGTCGGCAGTGCTGATGGAGTTGATCCGCAGCCTCTCGGAAACCTCGGCCTCGTTGTAGACTTTTGCAATTTGGGAGTGATGCTCGGCTCGCCGCCGGACTGAGGGAGGAAGATTTAAGTCTGTTGAATTAGCTCGCCCTTGAGCCCTCTATTCTCCCCCCTCAGGTCATTGATCTCCTTCTCTAGCCTGGCGGAGCGAGCCTCCTGCTCGGTGGTGCGAGCCTCCTGCTCGGCGGCGCGAGCCTCCGGCTCGGTAGCTCGAGCACACAACTTATCTACAGCTTCGACATCCTTGAGAGAAAGACAAAATAAGATTAATATGCTTGGAAAACACCAAGGGAAAAAGGAAGGGGGTAGTCGGCGCTTACCATCCCGCCGGTGGTTTTCGCGAGAAGGTTCTCAGCAACTTGTAGCCGCCCCGCCAGGTCGATGACATTGTCCTTGGCAAGGTCGCGCTCCTGCTCCAACTTCAGTAACTGGTGGTTGAGGTTAAAGCCTCGGCAGACCACAATGTGGTGCATCTCCAGGGCCCGCATCTGGGACTGTAGACCATCATGGCGGAGCTGACAAAGAGTCAAGCTCTTGTAGGCCTCAGCATCCTCGCTCCCAAATAGGATGAAGCCTAGCGCATAGGCATGCCTGGAGGCGGGCTGACTCCCCGACCATGAGGGATGGAGCGATGAGATGGTTACCCTATGGGTCTGCTCATCCCACCGTGTTGGGTACATTGGAAAATGTGTATCTGATTTGAAGAAGTCCAATTTAGCTCAATGATATACATCAAGGTGTATTTGATGTTGTTTTGAGTTGACATGTGCAGGTGAAAAAGTGTTAAAGAATGCAGAAAAATATTCTAAGTCCATGTGTCGACACCTGAAGAAACAATGCTGACACTTCAGAATATTTGTGTCGACACTTGAAGGAAGCTGTGTCGACACAGAGAAAGATAGTCGACCACATTTGTGTCGACACTGGGAAGCAGTGTCGACTCACAGGAAGATAGTCGACCACATTTATGTCGACACTGGGAAGCAGTGTCGACTAACTAAAAGATAATCGACCTCGACACAGAAGGAGATAGTCGACCACATTTATGTCGACACTGGGAGGCTGTGTCGACACAATGAGACAGAGTCGACACATTTTGGCAGAGTCAACAATTGATGTGTCGACACCTGAAGGCAGTGTCGACACATACTGAGTTCTGAATCTACAACAACTGTGTCGACACACAGGACTTGTGTCGACACACTGCAAAGTCAAGACCAAGTTATTTTCTGAAGAAAGATGAAGTGTTGAGTCGACATAAATTCTCTGTGTCGACTCATTCTCAAAATAAAGTGCTGAAGAAGCTGTGTCGACTTAAAGGCAAACTTGTCGACATCATCAAAGGTTGTGTCGACACCAAAGTTACTTGTGTCGACACATATAGACAGTTAGTCTCGACACTTCCTGACAGTCTGTCTCAACACAATGCTGACCAAGACTAAGGCACAGGATCTGTTTGAAGACTTGACAGCTGTGGGTTGCAGCCAGTTAACTGATGTTGTCAGACTTGTCAGAAGACAGTTATAAACCGAATCAGCCGGTTACCATTAAGAAGGTCTATAAATAGACAGATTCAGAGGGAAGAAAACAAGATTGAACTTTGGCAATCAAATTAAGAAATCAAATCAAGAAGGAGTAATACACTAAAGAAGATCTTTATCAGAAGATCTAAGAAGACGATCTCAGGATCGATCTAAGAAGAGTTCTAACAAGAATTCAGAAGTATCATCAAAGGTGTTGGATAGAGAGGGATCCACCCATTTTGAAGAAAACGAAGGAAGCCATCAGTGGTTTCTCAAGAAGCTGTTTGGAAATCAACTCAGCTAAGTTCAGATTCAAGAAGCTTTAAAGAAATCTCAGATTCAGTTGATTTCATCAGCTGATCAACAATTGTCTTGCCCTCTTCTCTCTCAACAAAGGCAAGACATTAAAACTTCTTTTCTAAATTTCTGTAAGATCTGTATTACACAGATCTGAGTTGTAAGCCTGTGATATAAAGGCTGAGTGTAGGAGAGTTGATCTCTGAGTGGTAGGGCTGTTTGCCTGTGTGTAGGAGAAGGTTCTTCTCTGAGTTGTAGGCCTTGTGGCAAGGCTGAGGTAGGGCAGTTGTGCCTGAATTGTAGGAACCTATCCAGGTTCTGAGCTGTAGGATCTGAGGATCTGAGAATAGTGGAAGTTTGGCCGAATCTAGCATACTGCTAGATAGGTGAAGGGGGAAAGTGGATGTACCCAAACCTTGGGGAACCACTATAAAACATTGTGCAATCTGTGATGTTTGAATTTCTGTGATTGCTGTGCTGAATGTTTTAATTCTATGATTGAATTCTGCCTAAAAGTAAAAACAAGCAATTAGAACCTATTCACCCCCCCCCTCTAGGTGTTTTAGGTTGTCTTGAAAGTAAAACTATCAAGTGGTATCAGAGGGAGGTTCCTCAAAAAGGACTTAACAGTCTGAGGTAGATATGAAAGGCAGAATCAAGATTCAAGAAGATGGGTTCTGGAGAGAATCATAAGGAGCTAGGGCTTATGAAATTACCCATATGCAAGAAGGAAATCTTTGGAATTTGGAAAGAAAGAGTCAGGTTGTTTATGGAGGCAACTAACCCAAGAATATACATCACAGTTCAGGAAGGACCTTTCATTCCAATGAAGGTATCAGTTCTTGATGCTAATATTCAAACTCCAAAGAGTTATTCTGAAATGACCAAGGATGAAATCATTTTGGCAACTATGGACAAGAGAGAACAGAATATTATTGTGAGTGCCATAGATGATTCTACATTTCAGAATCTGATTCACTGCAAGACCTCCAAAGAAATGTGGGACACATTGATTGTCTACATGGAGGGATCAGAAGAAGTAAGGCAGGACAGGAAATCTATACTCAATCAGGAATATGAAAGTTTTAGACAAGGAAAATCTGATAGCATAACTGAGTGCTATAAGAAATTCTATAGAATTGTGAATGAGCTAATATCCTATGGAAGAGTCTTCAGTACTTATGAACTGAATGACAAATTCTTGAGATCCTTAACAAAGGATTGGGACACAAAGATCTGTGCCATAAGAGAAGTGGCTAAATTGGCAGAGATCTCTCCTCCCACCTTGTTTGGAAAGCTGCTATCCTATGAAATACAACTTTTGGTGAGGAAGGAGGAGGAAAAGAATTCAAGAGGAGAGCATAGAGAAAAGACTGTGGCATTCAATGCAGAAGCCACCAGAAAGAATAGGAGGATATCACCATCCTCTCCTAAGGAAATTGCAGAAGTCAGTTCTGAAAATTCAGATGATCAGAGTTCAGAAAGTTGTGATTTAGATGCAGACTTTGCTGCATTCACAAGGCAATTCCAAAGGTTCTTGAAGAAGAAGCAGTGGAAGTCTAAGCCCTCCACTTCACAGCAAGTTGATGACTATTATCAGAAGAAAAAGTCATCAAGGAAAGAAAAGAGCAGATCAAAGCCCAGCAAAGCCACTACTTCAAAGATTGTCTGCTATTATTGCAATAGGCCTGGACATGTAGTGGCTGACTGTCCTGATAAGAGAAAGGAGTCTTCAGACAAGAAGAAGACTCATCAAAAGGGCAAGAAGGAGAAATCCTTTGTTTCAAAGAAGGGTAAGAGCCTAACAGATCAGTCAACTTCAGAGTCAGAATCTGAAGCAGAAGCATATATTGGACTATATGCTGTATCTGAAGAAGAGGAGTTTCTGCAGTTGCTAGACTCCATCAATGAACAAGAGGATCATCAGTGCATGGGACTGACGGCAGGATCAGAAGAGGATATATGCCAGAATCAGTCTGGTCCTAATAAGGTACAATGTCCTTCTATGAAATCTGTTTATAGTATAAGTACAGAATCAGCTACATCTGCATCAAGTGATGTAGATGCATCTGAATCTGAAGGAGATGTCTATCAATCGATAGATAAGTATGGGGACTTGTTGCAGGCCCTTAAGAAAAGCAAGAACCTTGTTAAATCTCAGGCTCATGAAATTGCTAAACTAAGGGTAGCTGCAACTGAGTTAGAGAAAGTAATTGATCAAAAGTTACATGAAATTGCCAAGCTAAAGAATATAACTATTATTCAGATGGGCACAATTAATTATACCAATGATCAAGTGAAGAGTCTGGAGGCCAGACTAAGAATTGAAAAAGATTTAGAGGCTAGTTACTCTAAGCCAAAGTCTGTCTTACCCTTGATTGATGAATTTGTGAATCAAAAGGGTAAGGCAGGATTAGGATTCAAAGGTAACTCCAGGGCTGGCCATTTCAAGAGGAAAGGCAAAGCTCCTGTCAAGCCACTGAACTTTTCAGTCCCTATTAAGTTTAGAAAGGTGCAAGTGCCTTCTAATCAATATGATCATGAAAATATCCATGGTCATATTAAGACAAATGTTCTGAAAAACAAAGGTGTAAATGCCAACAGGCCTACCCATGTTCATAAACCCAATGGTTATAAAAAATCAGTGGGTGAAGTTGCTGCAGCACCAGCAATGGACAGAAATTCTTTTGTCAAGGAAGTATCTAGATCTAGATACAACAAGTTTGAATGTGGGTGCTGTGGCAAGAGAGGCCATTTTGCACTAGACTGCTGGTATAACACATGTGTTAGAAAGAACAATAGTATACCTGATAGAAGAGATAATGGTAGCTTTGTTAATGCTAACCTGAACCAAGGACCCAAGACTTACTTGGGTTCTAAGGATAAGTAAATCTGTGTTGCAGGATAATCCAAGTAGTCATGCCCCTATATGGTACTTGGATAGTGGTTGTTCCAGGCACATGACTGGAACAAAGGAGCTATTGAAGGAGTATTCATCTGTCAAAGATGGACCTAAAGTGATCTTTGGTGGATCTGAAAAAGGAGTCATCAAAGGGTTTGGTAACATTTCTTCTAACCTAATTACTATCACCCAAGTGGCTTATGTAAAAGGTTTGAAACATAATCTAATAAGCATAAGCCAGCTGAGTGATTTAGGATATGACATTTCATTTGTTAAGGATGGATGTCATATCAAAAGGTCAAGTGATCAAGAGATCATTTTGACTGGGTATAGGAAGAGAAATGTATATTGTCTTAATTTTGTATATGAGAATAAAGCCTCTCCCATCTGTCTTGTAGCTGATGACAATGCTTCTCATTGTGTTAAGTGGCACAAGAGATTGGCTCATCTTAACTACAAGATAATTGGCCAACACTTTATCAAAGAGTTAGTGAGGAATGGTCCTCAAGTTAAGTGTATGAAGGAAGGGATATGCTCAGCTTGTCAAAAGGGCAAGCAGACAAAATCCTCCTTTCAAAGCCTTGAAAACAAGGATTCTGTGAGGTGCTTATACCTCTTGCATATGGATCTTTTTGGTCCTATGCCAGTTCATAGTCTAGGTAGGAAGGTCTACACTTTTGTGGTTGTAGATGACTATTCTAGATTTACATGGGTGTTCTTTTTGAGACAGAAATCTGAAACTCCAAGTGTCTTACTCAATTTTGTAAAGCAAATTCAGAATGAACTGAATAGTACAGTGGTCAAAATCAGAAGTGACCATGGTACTGAGTTTCAATCTGAAAGCATGACAAAGTTATGTGAAGACTTTGGGATTTTCCAAGAGTTCTCATCACCAAGAACACCTCAGCAAAATGGAATTGCTGAAAGAAAGAATAGAACATTAATTGAAGCTGGTAGAACTCTATTGAGTGACACCTCTCTACCAGAATATTTCTGGGCTGAGGCAGTAAACACTGCTTGTCATGTAATCAATAGGGCTTCTATCACCAAGAGCCACAAAAAGACTCCCTATGAGATTATGAAAGGTAGAAAACCAAATCTATCCTACTTCACAATCTTTGGTTGCAAATGCTATATACTTAACAATGGTAAGTCATATTTGACTAAGTTTGCTGCCAAATCCCAGGATGGGATATTTGTTGGGTACAGCACAAATAGTAAGGCCTATAGAATCTTCAACTTGACTACTCAAGTTATTGAAGAATCTGTGCATGTTGTGTTTGATGAAACAAGATTAATCAACTGTGAGTTGTCTTGTAGATCAAATGACTCAACAGGTATAAGCAAAGGAATGGACAAGCTCTCCATTGCTGAAGCTTCAAGGGAAGATGAAGTATTGGAAAATGAAGGATATTGTCCAGGGGTAGTACAAGACACAATAGAAGATGAAGAAAACCAAGAAGTTCAGCATAATGAAGGAGCTGGAGATGTTCAACCAGAAGGGAATCTTCCTCCAGCTACAAGACATTTAAGAGACCATCCAACTAATCAGATAATAGGTGATCAAAGACAGGGAGTGCAGACTAGAAGCAAAAGTCAAAGCACAGTTCTGCATTCAAGTTTTCTGTCACAAGTGGAGCCTAAGAAGTTTGAAGAAGCCATCCAAGACCTGCACTGGACTGATGCTATGCAAGAGGGGCTGAACCAATTCAGAAGGTGCAATGTCTGGGAGCTTGTTCCTAAACCAAGAGGCCACAATATAATTGGGACAAAATGGATCTACAGGAACAAGTTGGATGAGAATGGAGTAATAGTGAAAAATAAAGCAAGATTGGTTGCTAAAGGATACAGGCAGGAAGAAGGGATTGACTTTGATCAAACCTTTGCCCCAGTAGCAAGGCTGGAGGCAATCAGAATGTTCCTTGCTTATGCAGCCTATCAAGACTTCAAGGTATACCAGATGGATGTGAAGTCAGCATTTCTGAATGGTGATCTTAAAGAAGAAGTATATGTAGAGCAGCCATCAGGTTTTGTAGATCCTCTTAAACCTGATTATGTTTATAAGCTTAGAAAAGCTTTGTATGGGTTAAAGAAAGCCCCAAGGGCTTGGTATGAAACCCTGTCTACTTTCCTTATTGAGAATAAATTCTCAAAAGGAAAAATTGACAAAACTCTATTCTTAGGGAATCCAAAGGCAAGATCATCTTAGTTCAGATCTATGTTGATGACATAATCTTTGGATCTACTGAAAACAACCTTTGTAAAAAGTTTGCCAAACTTATGCAAGGGAAGTTTGAGATGAGCAGTATGGGGGAACTGAAGTTCTTCTTGGGACTCCAAGTAAGACAGACTGATGATGGCTTGTCCATATCCCAGTCAAAGTTTACTAAAGAATTAATCAAGAAGTATGGTATGGAGTCATCCTCCATCATGAGAACTCCTATGAGGACAAGTATGCCTATATGCAAAGATGATGCAGGTAAACCTGTTGATGATACTTTGTATAGAGGAATAGTTGGTTCTCTGCTATATCTCACAGCTAGTAGACCAGATATTATGTATGCTACATGTGTCTGTGCTAGGTACCAAGCCTGCCCTAAAGAGTCTCATTATACTGCAGTCAAAAGGATTCTGAGATATCTTAAGGGCACAGCTAATCTAGGCCTTTGGTACCCTAGGAATAGAGATTTTCTACTAACAGGTTATTCAGATGCATACTTTGCAGGCTGTAGAGAGGATAGGAAGAGTACAACAGGTACTTGTCAATTCTTGGGAGGAAGATTGATATCTTGGAGTAGTAAGAAGCAGACCAGTGTGGCTATATCTACAGCTGAGTCAGAATATGTTGCTGCTGGCAGCTGCTGTGCACAACTATTGTGGATACAGCATCAGCTTAAAGATTATGGTATTCAAGTAAGTAGAACACCTCTTTTGTGTGATTCTAAGAGTGCAATTTCTATTGCTAATAATCTTGTTTCACATAGTAGAACTAAGCATATAGAAATTAAATACCATTTTCTTTGAGATCACGTAGAAAGAGAAGACATCACATTAGAATTTGTTAAAACAGATTATCAAATAGCAGATGTATTCACTAAGCCTCTGGATGAAACAAAATTCAATAAATTTAAAATTGAATTAGGCATACTGACCATTGATTAGATTATCAACAAACTTACAACTAACATATTAGATTATCAAATGGTCTTGAGTGGTGTAGACAGAAACAGAAATTGGCTAAGTAAAATGGTGTCGACACATTCAGTGATAATGTGTCGACTCAGTGAAGTAATGTCGACAAGTCAGAGATAATGTGTCGACACAGAGAATATGTGTCGACACTTAAGAATCATATTGTCGACTTATCCAGGAATGTAGTGTCGACTTCACCAGAATAATGGTGTCGACACTTACAGATTTTGTGTCGACACTTATACTAAGAGTCGACACAGAATTTCTGATGCGCTACTATATATCCCAGGTGTCGACATATACACATTTGGTGTCGACACATAGTAGACAGATTTGTTGTCGAGATAATAGAAGTTTGTGTCGACACATTCCATCTGTGTCGACACATATAGACTGTTTTTGCCCGCCTTTTGATCTTCTTTCAATAGAACGTATAAATAGGTCAAGAACTTATTCAGTCGACACGCTTACAAGGTTTTCGAGACTGAAACCCTGTGTCAACTTTCTCTCTCTCTCTCTTCTCTCAAGCTTTCTCACCTGAATAATGGCGTCGAAGATTGAAGACAACGTCAATGAAGGTTATGAGTTAGTAAGGAATGCCTTTGCCGAAGCCCCAGCAGATGTTCAACGAGTTATCTCTCTCATTTCTGAATCCGGATTAGAGTTCCTAGTTTCTGAACCTTCCAAGATATGAAAGAAGGAGGTGCATGAATTCTTTATCTCTGCATCAATAGGTTCAGATGTTCTCAAGATAAAGTCCACTGTGCATGGGTCGACAGTGAAGATTACCCCAAGAAGTCTAAGGAAGATTCTACACTTACCAATAATTGAGAATGAAGAAGAAGTCCCTGCTTCTAAGTTAAGGGAGGCTATCCAATGGTGCGGATTGGATACCACTCTGAAGATTGGAGCTGCTTTCAACAGAAAAGGAATGAATCAGCAAGGGAAATTTCTGTCTGAAGTAGTTGGCAAGGTGATTCTGTGCAAACCAGGGGGACATGATAGGATTTCAGCCTATATGTTCAGCCTCATGACCAGAATTGTGTTTACAATTCCAACTGATTGGTCAGCTGTAATCTTAGAAAAGATCAAGGAAGGAATAAAGAAGCCAAATCTGGCTAGGATTATGAGTTTATATCTGAATGGAGTGGACCCTGAGGTAATGCAACACCTGCCAGGAACAAAGATCAATCACATGAGAAAGATGGACATGAGATTGTTTTCTAGGTGGGATAGGGTGCTGTCTAAGGATGTGCCTGATGAGAGCAGGCAGGACACCCCAGTGAAATCCCCTTCTCATGCTCAAGATACTGAGCAGCTTCAAGAAGAACAAGAGAGGAAGCAGGATGAAGATCACCTTGTGTCTACTCCAGCCTAGCAAGACACTATACCTGCACAGATGCAGGGGGAGCAAGCTCATTCACCTGCCCAGATTGTATCTACTCCTGACTAGGTACAGTTGCAGGGGGAGCTAGTGTATTTCCTTACTAAAGACATTTCTAATATTTCTATTTCTGCACAGGTGCAGGGGGAGCAAGTATACTCACCTGCCCAGGTTCTTACCAATACTGACCTAGTACAGGGGGAGAAGATGTCTGACCTAGTGCAAGAGGCAGTCCAAATTGATATCTCCAAAGATCTGAATCTAGAAGATCTAATTGATACATCTTATGTTCAAGCTCAGAAGGAATATACTCTAGATGAGTTATTCCCTAATGTGGATATGGCTACTGATAGAGTAGAAGAGGAGCAAGAGATTGAAAAGGCCCTTGACATGGAGATAGAAATTGAGAAGGAGCAAATAGTTGAGGGGGAGTCTGTGCATGTTGAGGCTGAACAACATGGCACTGAGACAAATATTCCTCCTCCTCCTCAAGAAAGAGTTCAAGTTGATAGTTCATCTGAATCTGAGACTGAAGAAGCCAGAATGGCTAAGAAGAGAAAACTTGTAGTCTTCAAGAGAAGAAGCAAAGTTTATAAGCAGGCTCTACAGACTACAACTCAACCATCTCATTCTGAATTTAATTATAACAAGTTTATGGTTGATTTGCAAGTTAAGTTAGATGACCATAGAGTGGCAGTTGAAAAATATGTTGATGAGAGCAATAAGGCCCTTCAATTTGACTTGGCTCAGGATATAAAATCAATTAGATTTGAAGTCAATATGCATAAGATGGAGATGACAGATTGCTTCCATAAAGGAGGTAATGCTGTAGTATTCTTGGCAAAACAACAGCAATCAGTTATTACCAAAGCAGATGATATAGCACTGAAGCAAGACTATGTTCTTACAAATCAGATAAACATGAATGCCAATCTTGAAGACTCTCACAATGAAATTCTTAATGAGTTGAAAAAGACTACTGAAGGGTTGCCTGCAGTTAGAGCAAAGGAAATAGAAGAATTTGATAAGAAATTTCAAGCTGCTATTGAATCTGTTAAAACTGCTATCACTACCTCTCAAAAGGACATATCTGACAAGCTTCACAAGTTAAAACCATTTTTTAAAGAGGGTGTGAATTATCTGGATGGACAGATCAGATTTCAGAAGGAAGATCTAAGAGATCATATTACCAGAGAGGCCATAAAGGGGGAGAGGTTGTTAGTTCATGCAGGCTCAGAGCACACCAAATGGGTGACCATGTAACACCCCAGAAATCTCAAAATGTGTTTGCAAACAGTTTTGGGTTGGAGGCTGTTTGACACGGCCTGGGACACGGGCGTGTCCCAGGGCGTGTCGGGGGTACACGTCCTGGGACACGGGCGTGTCCCAGGGCATGTTCAGGTTAGTTGACGATCGATAGTCGACGATCGTCGAGCCTGGGACACGGCCATGGACACGGGCGTGTCCCAGGGCGTGTCACTCAATAAAATTTGAAAATGGCCTGCTCGAGTCAGAAAATTACACGGCCTTGAACCAAGTCGTGAACACGGGCGTGTCAGGGTGGACATGGGCGTGTCCAATGCCGTGTGCCTACCCGTGTACTGCTTACAGCTCGATGAGGCAGGGGTGACACGGGCGTGTCTCAGGAATGACACGGGCGTGTCAGGTTCGACACGGGCGTGTCGATGCCCGTGTTCTGTTAAATCTCAGTCGGTTCGTATACCGCGTGTGCCGCTTAAGGGTACACGGCCTATGACACGGGCGTGTCACAGGCCGTGTCAGCCAAAAAAGTAAGTTTTTGGGCAAATCGTGGCCGTTTAAATTCTCTCTTTGGATCCAAGGGCTCAGGTGATTCCTGGCTGGATTAAATTCGTCAAGGAATGATGAAGAAGTCATTCTTCATTTTGCTTAAGGAAGAGAGAAAGAGAGAGGAGGAGGAAGAAGGAGGAGGAGAGCAAGCCACCGGCGGAGCTCCCGTGGTCCGATTCGTGATCCGAAGCCGGCGTTGTGAAGGCAAAGCTGCTGCGGTTCTTTCTCACCGGCTAGTTTTCGATGGCTCCCAAGAGATCGACAAGGGTAACGATTTCCCTCCTTGGACATGTGAAGTCCTTCTTTTCTGCATTGCATAGGGAAAACCCTTCCCCGCGAGTGTGCGGTGGGTTGTGGTGTCCCTTGGGGTAGATATGTGAAGTCCCCCTTGTTAGAGGCCGGAATTGGAGTACGGCTCTAGGCATGCTGTGTGAAGCCCATCTGGACATGGTCTGGATTGGTGATGCTTGTTTGCATATCGGAGAAGGCTCCGTGATTATGGCTTGTGTTGCCTTGTGCCTACCTGTTGCCTAGTGCAGTAGGAAGTACTGAATGATGTCCAGGAAATGAAGAGGGTTGGATGCAACTCTTGTGGCCGTGCGTTGCCACTTTATGAGCGGTTGAGCCATTGGGCTGCAACTCGATGAAAAGGCAGATTGCCGAACAGGAAAGGTGAAACCGACCCGCGCCTATAAATAGCCATGGATACTTCCGTATTCGAGGTGGCACGGCGACTTGAGCAATGGGGGGTGGCTGATCCGTACCTGCGTTAGGTCCGTCCGACTTGGAAGCCTGGTTATAGGTTTTGTTGGAGCGCCTAATGAGAGTCTTAGGCCCGCGCGCCGGAAAGACTAGAATGCTCAAATACCGTGTAGACGGTGGTGTTGACCCTGGTATTCCGGTACACCAAGAATGTGCCCTGAGTGCACGGACTGTCGGGCCGTGTGGCCGATAGTTGTGATGGCTTGAATGTGCCTGCGCGCACATAGTTGCTATATGATGATGTCATGCTTTGCATGGAAAGAATGCTCATGCCCCGAGAAAGGGGTAGGATTGTTATAATTGGGTCAGCTGAATGCTGACCGTTGTATTATTTGCCACCGGTTGGGTGGATTGTTCCCATGCAGGTGCTGGAGAGCCAAGTGGTAAGTGATGGGCTGAAGCCCTACTGCTGTTGCTGCCGCCGCTGCGGCTAGCCCTTGAAGGCTAAGCAAATGGTTTTGTTGATTTTGTTTTCCTCACGTATGGTCGGCCTGCGCGCCGAGGTTTGTAAGCCATGTTGTATGAAAAGAGGAACTGTAAGGCCTTAAGGCCAAACTCTATGTATTTGTGTACATTCTGTGGTTAAATATAAAGGTGGTTTATATATTGGACATTCCTGGTTAGAGTTCAAATTATAACGTAAAGCTTCCGCTAGAATGCTCTGAGTTAGGATTCGTGGTTGGTTTGGTATTATCCTGTGACCTCACCGTCTGTTTGTGGCATATAGTGTGGGGCCCCGGCCGGACCTTCTACTATACGTCATTTAACGGATGGGGTCGTTACATTTTGGTATCAGCTTCGGTCGGTCTTCCTCTCTCGAATTCGTGGCCGAATTCTTTTATGGGGTGGCGAGCGCGTGTTTATGCGCCCTGCGGTAACGCTAATGAACTCTGGAATGTCCACTAAGGAATGTACAACATCTTGTTTGAGGAATCTGCGCGTTCCTTTTTGTGTTGTTTTGCTTGCATACGTTCGCTAATGTGTGTCTTGTCCACCTATAGGTGACGCGTAGTGGTGCTGGGCAGTCTGAGCCCCAGCGCTCTGATGAGAGTGCGGCACCAGCTGAGGTGCCAACACCTCCTCCATCTGCGGAAACTATTCGCTTAGTTGCTGAGGCGCTATTTGCCATGATTCAGCCGACCGGGCAAGCGCAGCCGGCAGTAGTGCCAGTTCTTGTTGATGTAAGACCCGAGCCGGTTGAGGTTGTAGATCCACAAGCAGCTGACCGACAGTTGAAGTAATTCATGAGCTTCAGTCCTCCTACATTTACGGGAATGGGATCCCCAATGCAGGCAGAGGATTGGTTATCGCGTGTCAAGCGGATAATGACAGCGATCAGGGCGGAGGAAACTCTAAAGGTCACCTTGGCCACCTTCATGCTTGAAGGAGAGGCGTGTTTGTGGTGGGACGAGGTTGAGGTACACTATTTGGCGGGCAGGCAATTAACGCAAGTGTCGATTGAGGAGTTCTCTCGGATATTTCTGGCAAAGCATGTCCCAGCGGCGCAACGCATTGCTATGGAAAATGAGTTCGAACGGTTAAAGCAAGGGGAAGATAGCGTGGATATCTACTTGCATGAGTTTACCAGGTTGGGACGTTATGCAGGTACAATCTTCGCGGATGACCAAAGGAAAACGAATCGGTTCTATGAAGGATTGCGGGATGAGTTGTGATTCCTGCTTTCGAGTTCAGTGAACCAAGGGTTTCAGGCGTTGGTTGATACTGCGTGTGCGTTGGAGAAGGACATGAGGCGGGTGCAAGGGAATAAGGGCTTGGTTGCGTCAAAGCCAGAGTTTCAAGCACCTCGGCCGAGCAAATCGTTTTACCAGAAGAAAGGGGGCAAGAGGTCCAAGCCATCTGGGCAAGTGACTACGACCGTGGTGTCGGGAGCGACATCAAGGCCGGATTCTTGTACATGTTATAACTGTGGCCGGGTGGGGCATATCGCTCGTGACTGTCGGGTTGTTCAGCCCAAAGGAGACAAGAAGACGGGTGCGTCTTATGCTGAGAAGGGCAAAGTGGTGGTTGATTCCTCTGCGTCTCAGGCACAGCCCCGAATCTATCAGCTTGGCCAACAGGAAGCGATTAAGCAAAGTGACGTCGTCACAGGTACGAGATGATTTAGTTTACTTGCTTGTGCTATTGTTTTTGGTTATGTATAGCTTGTGCAAGATGTGTGTGATGCAGGCTTTGTCCTGATTCGGAATAATTTGGCGAGAGCCCTGTTTGACACGGGTGCTTCGCATTCTTTTCTGTCTGAGGATTTCGTATCTCGAATTGGGGTACCAAGTCATGTGACGGTGGATAGTACAAGGGTGCTGTTGCCGAATGGCTGTGTGATGCTTGCGGATAGGGCTTGCGATGTGGATGTGCAAATAGGAAGTCTGGATTTCGGTTTGAGTGCAGCTGTGCTACCGTTATCAGAGTTTGATGTGATCTTTGGTATGGACTGGCTCTTGGAGCAGCGTGCCTTTATTGATTGCAACTCCAAGGAGATTACACTGGGCCAGAATACCAGACTTGTGACGAAGTTCGCTGGTATGCGAGGAGTTGACGGGACTCTGTTGTCTGCACTCCAAGTCGTCAATGCTGTTCGGAAGGGCGCGGAGTTATTCTTCACGCTAATTCAGGCAGTTGAGCCAAAGGCCAGTGTCGGTGAAGTACTAGTTGTGTCAGAGTTTGCCGATGTGTTTCCTAAAGATCTTCCTGGGTTACCACCCCAGCGGGAGATTGACTTCTCTATTGAGTTGGTGCCAGGTGCGAAACCTGTGGCCCGCTCTCCATATCGCGTCGCGCCAAAAGAGATGGCTGAGTTGAATGTCCAATTGCAAGAGTTGTTGGAGCAGGGATATATACGCCCAAGTATGTCACCTTGGAGCGCGCCTGTTCTATTTGTGAAAAAGAAAGACGGTAGTTTACGGTTATGTATTGACTACCGCGAGTTGAATAAGCTGACGGAGAAAAACAAATATCCGATCCCGCGGATTGATGACCTCTTTGATCAGTTGGCAGGATCAACGGTCTATTCCAAATTGGATTTGAAATCGGGATATTATCAGTTGAGGATTAGGGAAGGTGACATTCCCAAGACGGCGTTTGGAACACGCTACGGTCAATATGAGTTCACGGTAATGCCGTTTGGCCTATGTAATGCGCCTTCGGTATTTATGGACCTAATGCATCGAACGTTCCGAGAGTACTTGGATTTGTTCGTTATTGTGTTTATCGATGACATCTTAGTATACTCTCAGTCGGAAGAGGATCATGCAAACCATTTGCGGTTGGTCTTGCATACCCTGCGGAGGAATAAGCTTTATGCCAAGTTCTCAAAGTGTGAGTTCTGGCTCTCTTCAGTAGCCTTTTTAGGCCATGTGGTAAGCGGAGAAGGTATAGCGGTGGATCCGTTGAAGATAAGTGCCATTCGAGATTGGCCAGTGATGTCTTCCGTGGCCGAGGTCAGGAGCTTCCTTGGACTTGCGGGCTACTATAGACGGTTTGTGGAAAACTTCTCACGGATTGCTTTACCTCTGACCACGCTGACGAGAAAAGATCAAAAGTTCATTTGGACGCCGGAGTGCGCGCGAGCTTTTGAAGACTTGAAGAGTCGTTTGACCACGGCGCCTGTGTTGACATCGCCATGTGGTACCGATGGGTATGAGATCTATAGTGATGCTTCCGGTAGCGGCTTATGCTGCGTTCTTCTGCAGTTTGGTAAAGTGATTGCTTATGGCTCGCGCTAGTTGAAAGTGCATGAGCGGAATTACCCCGTCCATGATTTGGAGTTGGCGGCGGTAATCTTTGCGCTCAAGTTGTGGCGGCACTATCTATATGGCGTTAAAGTGGATATCTATACAGATCACAAAAGCCTAAAGTATTTGTTGGATCAGAAGGATCTGAATATGCGACAACGAAGATGGATGGAGTTCCTTGGGGACTACACCTTCGAGATTCACTATACTCCCGGGAAGGGAAATGTGGTCGCTGATGCTTTGAGTCGGAAGACTCCGGTACGGGCAAGCTGGTTGCATAGGCATGATCAACGTTTAATCCAGGAATTGGAAGCATTGGAGATATCTTGTGTTGACAAGGGTTCGTCGACCGATGCATGCTTGAACTAGACGGAGGTGCAATATGACCTTATGGACAGAGTTCGGCGAGCAACGGAGCTTGATGAAAGTCTCCAGCGCTATGCAAAAGATGGGCCGGATGACCAATTCTCTTGGGATAACGGTTTGTTACGAAGAAATGGTCGAGTGTGCGTCCCGAGTGTGGGTAAATTGAGGGAAGAGTTGATGTACGAAGCTCACTTTGCAAAGTACTCAGTTCACCCAGGGAGCACAAAGATGTACAGAGATCTGAAAAAGCTGTTCTGGTGGCCCGGACTAAAGAAAGATGTCGCACGTTATGTGGCTGAATGCAATACCTGTGCGTTGGTGAAGGCAGAATGCCAGAAGCCTGGCGGTTTCCTGAAGTCGTTACCTATTCCGGAGTGGAAGTTCGATGATATTTCGATGGATTTCGTGCACGGGTTGCCGAGATCTCAACGCGGTCATGATTCAATCTGGGTGATTGTGGACCGGTTGACAAAAGTGGCGCACTTCCTTCCAAACAGAAGAGACGATTCAGTGGAAACCTTGGCCAAACTTTATGTGGAGCAGGTTGTTCGACTGCACGGTGTTCCTCGGAGCATCATTAGTGACCGTGATGGGCGGTTCACATCGAATGATTGGCGGCTAGTTCATCAAATGTTGGGTACAAAGTTAGCGTTTAGTACGGCCTTTCATCCCCAAACGGATGGCCAGACTGAACGAACCAAAGGGACGATGGAGGACATGCTCCGCATGTACGCCCTAGACTTTGGGAAGAGATGGGAAGATTATATATTTCTTGTCGAATTTGCCTATAATAATAGCTACCAAGCAAGTATTGGTATGGCACCATTTGAGGCGTTATATGGTCGGAAATGTCATACACCGTTAGCTTGGGCAGAAGCAGGCGAATCTAAGCTGAGTGGGAAAAAGGAAGTCGAAGAAGCTACCTCGCTCATACGCTCTATTCGGGAGAGGCTATTGATAGCCCAAGATCGTCAAGCAAAGTACTATAATGCCAAACATCGGAACGTGGAGTTCGCGGTGGGTGATTGGGTATATTTGAAGATCAAACCCTTCAAAGGCGTGTTCAGGATTCGGCGTTTGAAAAAGCTAAGTCCGAGGTATCTTGGTCCATTTGAGGTGGTGGAACGAGTTGGGGAAGCTGCTTATCGACTAGCACTTTCAGCAGACATGGGTGGATTACATGATCTGTTTCACATCTCAGTCCTTCGTAAGGCGGTGAAGGATCCAGCTCAAGTAGTGGAGAATGATCGGGTACCGGTCGACTATGGGCTAACGACGAGGGTTAGACCCATTCGGATCGAGGATCGAGCCGAGAAACAGTTGCGGAACAAAGTGATCGGGATGGTCAAGGTCCGATGGGACAATTGTGGCCGTGAAGAGCTAACATGGGAGCGAGAGCAGACCATGCGAGCTGAATTTCCCGAGCTGTTTGTATAAACTGTAGACCGTGTACTTTTGTTATATCAGAAGTCTCAAGTTCTAGCATTGTTGGTTCTTATGTCCTTACCGTGCAAATTTAGGGACGAAATTTTGTTAAGGGGGGGAGGATTGTAACACCCCAGAAATGTCAAAATGTGTTTGCAAACAGTTTTGGGTTGTAGGCTGTTTGACACGGCCTGGGACAGGGGCGTGTCCCAGGGCGTGTCGGGGGTACACAGCCTGGGACACGGGCGTGTCCCAGGGCGTGTTCAGGTTAGTCGACGATCGATAGTCGACGATCGTCGAGCCTGGGACACGGCCATGGACACGGGCGTGTCCCAGGGCGTGTCACTCAATAAAATTCAAAAATGGCATGTTCGAGTCAGAAAATTACACGGCCTTGAACCAAGCCGTGAACACGGGCGTGTCAGGGTGGATACGGGCGTGTCCAATGTCGTGTGCCTACCCGTGTACTGCTTACAGCTCGATGAGGCAGGGGTGACACGGGCGTGTCTCAGGAATGACACGGGCGTGTCAGGTTCGACACGGGCGTATCGATGCCCGTGTTCTGGTAAATCTCAGTCGGTTCGTATACCGCGTGTGCCGCTTAAGGGTACACGGCCTGTGACACGGGCGTGTCACAGGCCGTGTCAGCCAAAAAAGTAAGTTTTTGGGCAAATCGTGGCCGTTTAAATTCTCTCTTTGGATCCAAGGGCTCAGGTGATTCCTGGCTGGATTAAATTCGTCAAGGATTGATGAAGAAGTCATTCTTCATTTTGCTTAAGGAAGAGAGAAAGAGAGAGGAGGAAGAAGAAGGAGGAGGAGAGCAAGCCACCGGCGGAGCTCCCGTGGTCCGATTCGTGATCCGAAGCCGGCGTTGTGAAGGCAAAGCTGCTGCGGTTCTTTCTCACCGGCTAGTTTTCGATGGCTCCCAAGAGATCGACAAGGGTAACGATCTCCCTCCTTGGACATGTGAAGTCCTTCTTTTCTGCATTGCATAGGGAAAACCCTTCCCCGCGAGTGTGCGGTGGGTTGTGGTGTCCCTTGGGGTAGATATGTGAAGTCCCCCTTGTTAGAGGCCGGAATTGGAGTACGGCTCTAGGCATGTTGTGTGAAGCCCATCTGGACATGGTCTGGATTGGTGATGCTTGTTTGCATATCGGAGAAGGCTCCGTGATTATGGCTTGTTTTGCCTTGTGCCTACCTGTTGCCTGGTGCAGCAGGAAGTACTAGATGATGTCCAGGAAATGAAGAGGGTTGGATGCAACTCTTGTGGTCGTGCGTTGCCACTTTATGAGCGGTTGAGGCGTTGGGCTGCAACTCGATGAAAAGGCAGATTGCCGAACAGGAAAGTTGAAACCGACCCGCGCCTATAAATAGCCATGGATACTTCCGTATTCGAGGTGGCACGGCGACTTGAGCAATGGGGGGTGGCTGATCCGTACCTGCGTTAGGTCCGTCCGACTTGGAAGCCTGGTTATAGGTTTTGTTGGAGCGCCTAATGAGAGTCTTAGGCCCGCGCGCCGGAAAGACTAGAATGCTCAAATACCGTGTAGACGGTGGTGTTGACCCTGGTATTCCGGTACACCAAGAATGTGCCCTGAGTGCACGGACTGTCGGGCCGTGTGACCGATAGTTGTGATGGCTTGAATGTGCCTGCGCGCACATAGTTGCTATATGATGATGCCATGCTTTGCAGGGAAAGAATGCTCATGCCCCGAGAAAGGGGTAGGATTGTTATAATTGGGTCAGCTGAATGTTGACCGTTGCATTGTTTGCCACCGGTTGGGTGGATTGTTCCCATGCAGGTGCTGGAGAGCCAAGTGGTAAGTGATGGGCTGAAGCCCTACTGCTGTTGCTGCTGCTGCTGCGGCTAGCCCTTGAAGGCTAAGCAAATGGTTTTGTTTATTTTGTTTTCCTCACGTATGGCCGGCCTGCGCGCCGAGGTTTGTAAGCCATGTTATATGAAAAGAGGAACTGTAAGGCCTTAAGGCCAAACTCTATGTATTTGTGTACATTCCGTGGTTATATATAAAGGTGGTTTATATATTGGACATTCCTGGTTAGAGTTCAAATTATAACGTAAAGCTTCCGCTAGAATGCTCTGAGTTAGGATTCGTGGTTGGTTTGGTATTATCCTGTGACCTCACCATCTGTTTGTGGCATATAGTGTGGGGCCCCGGCCGGACCTTCTACTATACGTCATTTAACGGATGGGGTCGTTACAGACCAATAGTATTCGAGCCATATTGGGATATCCACCTTTGTGTGATGATGCTATGGTGGCTGAGTCAGGAATACAAACAAGTCTACTTGAAGGCAATCAACCTGAGGTTGCCCAAGTCATTTACCCTCCTCCAGATTTTGATATGATTGATCAGCAAGTTCAAGAAATGTATAGTCCTCCAAAGGAGGTTAACAGGGTAGTTATTGAGAAAGTGGATAAGCCTGAGGCCACTTTGAAAGAACAGCAAGATGCTCTACTATCTAAGAAGAGATTTAGAGAGCAGGCTGAACTTAAGCCAGATTTTGTGCAGTGGAGCCCTACTTCAAGAAATATTATACTCACTGCATGGAAGGCTGTGAAAGACCAAGTTCATGAAAGAGGAAAGTGGTATAATGAAATAGAATGGCAAAAGCATGAAGCTAGGCAGGAGGCAATAGTACAGTTCAGAAGAAATGCCAAGCTGGGTAGGCTACCACCAGATGCTCAGGAGCCGAGCAAGTACTTTCCAAAGCCCTATCATTACTTTGAAAGGCAAAGGCTCAAGGAAGAAGCAAAGAAGAAGGCTGATCAAAAAGGCAAGAAGCCAGCTGAAGATATTGAAGCTCCTGTGAAGGCTCAAATCCAATCTGGCAAAGGGATTGTCATAAGAGAGCCTGATCAGTCTTAGTTTTAAGTTCTTTCAAATGTGTTTTATAATGTTTTGATTAAATCATTCAATGTAAAACTCTGTAATCAAACATTATCAAGTTATAAACAATATTTTGTTTGGAATCATATAATGTTCACTCTGTGATGGATTGTTCATATTTTGTTTATATTAAGTATTCCTGTTATGTCACATATCATCATATTATACTTTTTATAAATGGTGTATATCATTGGCTATAAGGGTTATGACTTCTCCAAATAGGGGGAGATTGTTGGGTACATTGGAAAATGTGTACCTGATTTGAAGAAGCCCAACTTAGCTCAATGATATAGATCAAGGTGTATTTGATGTTGTTTTAAGTTGACATGTGTAGGTGAAGAAATGTTAAAGAATGCAGAAAAATATTCTAAGTCCATGTGTCGACACCTGAAGAAACAGTGTTGACACTTCAGAATATTTGTGTCGACACTTGAAGGAAGCTGTGTCGACACAGAGAAAGATAGTCGACCACATTTGTGTCGACACTGGGAAGCAGTGTCGACTCACAGAGAAAGATTGTCGACCACATTTGTGTCGACACTGGGAAGTAGTGTCGACTCACTGGAAGATAGTCGACCACATTTGTGTCGACACTGGGAGGCTGTGTCGACACAATGAGACAGATTCGACACACATTGGCAGAAGTCGATAATACTTGTGTTGACACAAGAAGACTAAGTCAACACATACTGAGTTCTGAATCTACAACAACTGTGTCGACACACAGGACTTGTGTCGACACACTGCAAAGTCAAGACCAAGTTATTATCTGAAGAAGCTGTGTCGACTTAAAGGCAAACTTGTCGACATCATCAAAGGCTTTGTCGACACCAAAGTTACTTGTGTCGACACATACAGACAGTTGGTCTCGACACTTCCTGACAGTCTATCTCAACACATTGCTGACCAAGACTAAGGCACAGGATCTGTTTGAAGACTTGACAGTTGTGGGTTACAACCAGTTAACTGATGTTGTCAGACTTGTCAGAAGACAGTTATAAACCGGATCAGCCGGTTACCATTAAGAAGATCTATAAATAGACAGATTCAGAGAGAAGTAAAAAAAAGGAGAAGATTGAACTTTGGCAATCAAATTGAGAAATCAAATCAAGAAGGTGTAATACAAAAGAAGATCTTCATCAGAAGATCTAAGAAGACGATCTCAGGATCGATCTAAGAGGAGTTCTAACAAGAATCAGAAGTATCATCAAAGGTGTTGGATAGAGAGAGATCCACCCATTTTGATGAAGAAGAAGGAAGCCATCAGTGGTTTCTCAAGAAGCTGTTTGGAAATCAACTCAGCTAAGTTCAGATTCAAGAAGCTTTGAAGAAAGCTCAGATTCAGTTGATTTCATCAGCTGATCAAGAATTGTCTTGTCCTCTTCTCTCTCAACAAAAGCAAGACATTAAAACTTCTTTTCTAAATTTCTGTAGGATCTGTTTTATACAGATCTGAGTTGTAAGCCTGTGATATAAAGGCTGAGTGTAGGAGAGTTGATCTCTGAGTGGGTGGGCTGTTTGCTTAAGTGTAGGAGAAGGTTCTTCTCTGAGTTGTAGGCCTTGTGGCAAGGCTGAGGTAGGGCTGTTGAGCCTGAGTTGTAGGAACCTATCCAGGTTCTGAGCTGTAGGATCTGAGGATCTGAGAATAGAGGAAGTTTGGCCGAATCTAGCATACTGCTAGATAGGTGAAGGGGGAAAGTGGATGTACCCATATCTTGGGGAACCACTATAAAACATTGTGCAATCTGTGATGATTAAATGTCTGTGAATGCTATGCTGAATGTTTTAATCTTTGTAATTGAATTCTGCCTAAAAATTTAAACAAGCAATTAGAACCTATTCACCCCCCCCCCTCTAGGTGTTTAGGTTGTCTTGAAAGAAAAACTATCACATGTAATAGCCTACGCCTCCCGACATCTGAAGATATATGACAAGAACTATCCGGTGCATAATCTGGAGATGGGTGTAGTGATCTTTGCTCTGAAGATTTGCCGACACTACCTCTACGGGGTTGACTATGACATCGTCTCAAATAACAAGAATTTGAAATACGTGGACACACAGAAGGAACTCAACATCAGACAGAGACGTTGGGTGGAGTTCCAGTAGGATTACCTGTACACCATGCACTACCACCCCTGGAAGGCGAACGTGGTTGCAGATGCTCTGAGCCTGAGAGGAGATACCTTAGGGAAGGGACTACAACTGATGTCCATGGAGCTGGTCTGATCTTTCAGAGATATGCAGATATCCCTAGTGTGCGAGAATGATCCATAGCTGTATATGGACTATCTAGCATCGATGATTGCCATAGATGATATTAGGGACCGCATCCGGGACGGACACAGGACAGATACATGGGCAGAGCCGATATTCCAAGCCTTGGAGGAGGGTTCGACAGGAGATTATTCACTGAGATATGGATTGCTATGTTTTAGAGGCAGGGTCTATATACCCGCAGGAGGCCAGATTCGGGAGGACATCATGGCAGAGGCACATTGTAGAAGATATTATATACACCTAGGGATCACCAAGATGACGACAGACTTGAAGAAGACGATGTTTTGGCCATGGATGAAGAAGGACATTACATACTTTGTGACTCATTGCGAGGCATGCCAGCTGGTCGATTCTGGGTCGACGACCGTCGAACTAAAATCTACGATCGTCGAACATGGTCACGCCCTATGTCATGGGCGTGGCATTGTGGGTCACGGGCGTGACAGGCCCGTGTGACCCATTCTGGGTCGACGACCGTCGAACTGAAATCGACGATCGTCGATCGTGGTCACGCCCTATGTCACGGGCGTGACATTGTGAGTCACGGGCGTGATAGGCCCGTGTGGCCAATTATGGGTCGACGACCGTCGAACTGAAATCGACGATCGTCGATCGTGGTCACGCCCTATGTCACGGGCGTGACATTGTGAGTCACGGGCATGACCTGCCTGGGTGACTAATTCGGGGTCGACGCCCGTCTAACTGAAATCGTCGATCGTCGAACGTGGTCATGCCCTATGTCACGGGCGTGACGGGTCGGTCACGGGCGTGACCAACCCGTGACCCAAAATCCCGGTCGATTATTTCAATTTTTTGGGCTTCCTAGGGTTCTGTCACGACCACCAGACTCCTAGGGGTGTAGCCGGAAATGGGATGATACACTGATTGGCAAGCTACTCGGGGCCAGAAATGGCTAGCGGAGGATCAGGGTCGAGGAGCAAGGAATGATTAGAGGCGAGCCCGTATTACAGACGGGAGAAGGGTCGAGGACCAGCCTCGTTAGGAGGCAAGATAGGAAATAAGGGAGACAGTGGTGGTGGATCCACCACCTCTTCAGACACGGTATGGCCATAGACTCGGGGGAATGGCATATCCCCCGCTAGAGTGCTTCCACTATCATTAGGTTGGGCACATCCGCAGAAATTTCCCTATGAGAGGGGCATCCCCACCAGCTCCACCGGCTGCCCAGCAAGAGCAGTATTTTGGAGGCCGAGGTCATGGCCGAGGACGTGGATACCAGGGGGAGATCATAGACAAGAAAGGGAGCAGGTGTATGCTTTGGACCTTCCGCAGCCTCGGATCCCAGAGCAGGTCATAGTAGGTACGCCGACATGTTTAATTGTTTAAAAAGAATTCTCCTTTTTCTCAGTTGATAAATTTTGTAGAACTGCACTAGATAGAATAAATAGGAAAGAAAAACTCGTTATAGAATCCTAAGATATTTAACCACCCCAGGTATAGTCTTCATCAGCGGCAAGCCTGCCCGCACGCTTTTCGATACCGGAGCTTCTCACTCCTTCGTGTTGGAGACTTTCATAGAAGGATTGGAAGGCGTGGAGCGATTCACGGGCTCGGAGATGAGGGTGCGACTACCTGATGGATCTGAACTCCTTACCTCGGACCACTGCAACATGGAGGTAGAAATCGGTGGAAAGGCGTTTGAGGCTCCGGCGATGCTTTTGAAGTTTACGGACTATGACTTGATCCTGGGCATGGTATGGCTGCACTGGAACCATGCCCAGATTGATTGCCAAGCAAAGAGGATCACCGTGAGGCATGGGGACTCTTTCATTATCATCGAAGGAAAAGGAATTGCCTCTCGTATACTCTTATCTTCAGTACAAGCCGTTAAGGCCCATCTACAGGGAGAGGAGGTTTATCTGATTCAATTTGAGATAGCGGAGGTCAAGGAGTCTGTGACAGACATCCCGGTGGTGCGAGATTTTTCTGACGTCTTTCCAGAGAAACTGCCAGGACTACCTCCGCACCGAGAGTAGGACTTCCAGATATAGCTTGTGCCGGGGGCCAAGACGGCATCTAGCGCACCTTACCGGATGACCCCGAAAGAGTTGACAGAGTTTCGAAGTCAGTTGCAGGAACTAGTAGAGGCAGAGTTTGTCCAGCCAAGCTCTTCACCATGGGGAGCCCCGGTGCTATTTGTCAAGAAGAAGGACGAAAGTCTCCGCTTGTGTATTGATTATCGAGTGCTGAATTGACTGACGGTCCGGAATACATACCCGCTACCACGGATTGACGAGTTATTTGATCAATTGGAGGGAGCGCATCTCTTCTCGAAACTTTACTTGAGGTCAGGTTATTACCAGCTACGGATTCGAGAGGAGGACATTCCGAAGACCGCCTTCAGTAGTAGATACGGACTGTTTGAGGTTACAGTGATGCCCTTCGGGCTCACAAATGCGCCGTCAGCATTTACATGCCTCATGAATAGGGTATTCGAGGAGTATTTGGATTTATTCGTCATCGTATTTATTGACGAATATCCTCATATACTCATGGACGGAGGAGAAGCATACACGACACCTGACGTTGACTTTGGAGAGGCTACGGGAGCACCAGCTATACGCGAAGTTCAGCAAATGCTAGTTTTGGTTAAAGGAGGTTGCATTCTTAGGTCATATTATCAGCGGTGCTGGGTTGGTACTAGACCCGGCCAAGGTTCGGGCAGTTCAGGATTGTCCACCGTTGAATATAGCCACGGATGTACAGACCTCCCTGGGACTTGCCGAATATTACCGGAAGTTCTTCGAAGGATTTTCCCGGATTGCACTCCCTATTACATCCCTGAAAAATAAGGAATTCTCTTTCGTTTGGACACCACCGTGTGAGGTGGCCTTTGTGGAGGTGAAAGGTCAGCTTACCTCGGCTCCCATTCTCACTCTTCCGTCGAGAAGGGAGGGATTCCAGGTGTACACGGACGCCTCCTACCAGGGGATGGGAGACGTTCTGATATAGAACAGGCATGTTGTTGGGTACATTGGAAAATGTGTACCTGATTTGAAGAAGCCCAACTTAGCTCAATGATATACATCAAGGTGTATTTGATGTTGTTTTAAGTTGACATGTGCAGGTGAAGAAATGTTAAAGAATGCAGAAAAATATTCTAAGTCCATGTGTCGACACCTGAAGAAATAGTGTCGACACTTCAGAATATTTGTGTCGACACTTGAAGGAAGCTGTGTCGACACAGAGAAAGATAGTCGACCACATTTGTGTCAACACTGGGAAGCAGTGTCGACTCATAGAGAAAGATAGTCGACCACATTTGTGTCGACACTGGGAAGTAGTGTCGACTCACAGGAAGATAGTCGACCACATTTGTGTCGACACTGGGAGGCTGTGTCGACACAATGAGACAGAGTCGACACACATTGGCAGAAGTCGACAATACTTGTGTCGACACCAGAAGACTAAGTCAACACATACTGAGTTCTGAATCTACAATAACTGTGTCGACACACAGGACTTGTGTCGACACACTGCAAAGTCAAGACCAAGTTATTATCTGAAGAAGCTGTGTCGACTTAAAGGCAAACTTGTCGACATCATCAAAGGCTTTGTCGACACCAAAGTTACTTGTGTCGACACATACAGACAGTTGGTCTCGACACTTCCTGACAGTCTATCTCAACACATTGCTGACCAAGACTAAGGCACAGGATCTGTTTGAAGACTTGACAGCTATGGGTTGCAGCCAGTTAACTGATGTTGTCAGACTTGTCAGAAGACAGTTATAAACCGGATCAGCCGGTTACCATTAAGAAGATCTATAAATAGACAGATTCAGAGAGAAGTAAAAAAAAGGAGAAGATTGAACTTTGGCAATCAAATTGAGAAATCAAATCAAGAAGGTGTAATACAAAAGAAGATCTTCATCAGAAGATCTAAGAAGATGATCTCAGGATCGATCTAAGAGGAGTTCTAACAAGAATTTAGAAGTATCATCAAAGGTGTTGGATAGAGAGAGATCCACCCATTTTGAAGAAGAAGAAGGAAGCCATCAGTGGTTTCTCAAGAAGCTGTTTGGAAATCAACTCAGCTAAGTTCAGATTCAAGAAGCTTTGAAGAAAGCTCAGATTCAGTTGATTTCATCAGCTGATCAAGAATTGTCTTGTCCTCTTCTCTCTCAACAAAGGCAAGACATTAAAACTTCTTTTCTAAATTTCTGTAGGATCTGTTTTACACAGATCTTAGTTGTAAGCCTGTGATATAAAGGCTGAGTGTAGGAGAGTTGATCTCTGAGTGGTAGGGCTGTTTGCCTGAGTGTAGGAGAAGGTTCTTCTCTGAGTTGTAGGCCTTGTGGCAAGGCTGAGGTAGGGCTGTTGAGCCTGAGTTGTAGGAACCTATCCAGGTTCTGAGTTGTAGGATCTGAGGATCTGAGAATAGTGGAAGTTTGGCCGAATCTAGCATACTGCTAGATAGGTGAAGGGGGAAAGTGGATGTACCCAAATCTTGGGGAACCACTATAAAACATTGTGCAATCTGTGATGATTAAATGTCTGTGAATGCTGTGCTGAATGTTTTAATCTTTGTAATTGAATTCTGCCTAAAAATTTAAACAAGCAATTAGAACCTATTCACCCCCCCCCCTCTAGGTGTTTAGGTTGTCTTGAAAGTAAAACTATCAAGTGGTATCAGAGGGAGGTTCCTCAAAAAGGACTTAACAGTCTGAGGTAGATCTGAAAGACAGAATCAAGATTCAAGAAGATGTGTTCTGGAGAGAATCATAAGGAGCTAGGGTCTATGAAATTACCCATATGCAAGAAGGAAATCTTTGGAATTTGGAAAGAAAGAGTCAGGTTGTTTATGGAGGCATCTGACCCAAGAATATACATCACAGTTCAGGAAGGACCTTTCATTCCAATGAAGGTATCAGTTCTTGATGCTAATATTCAAACTCCAAAGAGTTATTCTGAAATGACCAAGGATGAAATCATTTTGGCAACCATGGATAAAAGAGCACAGAATATTATTGTAAGTGTCATAGATGATTCAACATTTCAGAATCTGATTCACTGCAAGACCTCCAAGGAAATGTGGGACACATTGATTGTCTACATGGAGGGATCAGAAGAAGTAAGACAGGATAGGAAATCTATGCTCAATTAGGAATATGAAAGTTTTAGACAAGGAAAATCTGATAGCATAACTGAGTGCTATAAGAAATTCTATAGAATTGTGAATGATCTAATGTCCTATGGAAGAGTCTTCAGTACTTATGAACTGAATGACAAATTCTTAAGATCCTTAACAAAGGATTGGGACACAAAGATCTGTGCCATAAGAGAAGTGGCTAAATTGGCAGAGATCTCTCCTCCCACCTTGTTTGGAAAGTTGTTATCCTATGAAATGCAACTTTTGGTGAGGAAGGAGGAGGAAAAGAATTCTAGAGGAGAGCATAGAGAAAAGACTGTGGCATTCAGTGCAGAATCCATCAGAAAGAATAGGAGGATATCACCATCCCCTCCTAAGGAAATTGCAGAAGTCAGTTCAGAAAATTCAGACAATCAGGGTTCAGAAAGCTGTGATTCAGATGCAGACTTTGCTGCATTCACAAGGCAATTCCAGAGGTTCTTGAAGAAGAAACAGTGGAAGTCTAAGCCCTCTACTTCACAGCAAGTTGATGACTATTATCAGAAGAAAAAGTCATCAAGGAAAGAAAAGAGCAGATCAAAGCCCAGCAAGGCTACTACTTCAAAGATTGTCTACTATTGTTGCAATAGACCTGGACATGTAGTGGCTGACTGTCCTGATAAGAGAAAGGAGTCTTCAGACAAGAATAAGACTCATAAAAAGGGCAAGAAGGAGAAATCCTTTGTTGCAAAGAAGGATAAGAGCCTAACAGATCAGTCAACTTCAGAGTCAGAATCTGAAGCAGAAGCATATATTAGACTATATGCTGTATCTAAAGAAGAGGAGTTTCTGCAGTTGCTAGACTCCATCTATGATCAAGAGGATAATTAGTGCATGGGACTGATGGCAGGATCAGAAGAGGACATATGCCAGAATCAGTCTGGTCCTAATAAGGTACAATGTCCTTCTATGAAATCTGTTTGTAGTACAAGTATAGAATCAGCTACATCTGCATCAAGTGATGTAGATGCATCTGAATCTGAAGGAGATGTCTATCAATTGATAGATAAGTATGGGGACTTGTTGCAGGCCCTTAAGAAAAGCAAGAACCTGGTTAAGTCACAGGCTCATGAAATTGCTGAACTAAGGGTAGCTGCAACTGAGTTAGAGAAAGTAATTGATCAAAAGTTAAATGAAATTGCCAAGCTGAAGAATATAACTATTATTCAGATGGGCACAATTAATTATACCAATGATCAAGTGAAGAGTCTGGAGGCCAGACTAAGAATTGAAAAAGATTTAGTGGCTAGTTACTCTAAGCCAAAGTCTGTCTTACCCTTGATTGATGAATTTGTGAATCAAAAGGGTAAGGCAGGATTAGGATTCAAAGGTAACTCCAGGGCTGGCCAATTCAAGAGGAAAGGCAAAGCTCCTGTCAAGCCACTGAACTTTTCAGTCCCTATTAAGTTTAGAAAGGTGGAAGTGCCTTTTAACCTATATGATCATGAAAATATTCATGGTCATATTAAGTCTAATGTTCTGAAAAACAAGGGTGTAAATGCCAACAGGCCTACCTATGTTCTTAAACCCAATGGTTATAAAAAATCAGTGGGTGAAGCTGCTGCAGCACCAGCAATGGACAGAAATTCTTTTGTCAAGGATGTATCTAGAACTAGATACAATAGGTTTGAATGTTGGTGCTGTGGCAAGAGAGGCCATTTTGCACTAGACTGCTGGTATAACACAAGTGTTAGAAAGAACAATAGTCTACCTGTTGGAAGAAATAATGGTAGCTTTGTTTATGCTAACTTGAACCAAGGACCCAAGACTTACTTGGGTTCTAAGGGTAAGTAAATCTGTGTTGCAGGTGAATCCAAGTAACCATGCCCCTATATGGTACTTGGATAGTGGTTGTTCCAGGCACATGACTGGAACAAAGGGGCTGCTGAAGGAGTATTCATCTGTCAAAGATGGACCTAAAGTGATCTTTGGTGGATCTGAAAAAGGAGTCATCAAAGGGTTTGGTAACATTTCTTCTAACCTAATTACTATCACCCAAGTGGCTTATGTAAAAGGTTTGAAACATAATCTAATAAGCATAAGCCAGCTGAGTGATTTAGGATATGACATTTCATTTGTTAAGGATGGATGTCATATCAAAAGGTCAAGTGATCAAGAGATCATTTTGACTGGGTATAGGAAGAGAAATGTATATTGTCTTAATTTTGTATGTGAGAATAAAGCCTCTCCCATCTGTCTTGTAGCTGATGACAATGCTTCTCATTGTGTTAAGTGGCACAAGAGATTGGCTCATCTTAACTACAAGATAATTGGCCAACACTTTATCAAAGAGTTAGTGAGGAATGGTCCTCAAGTTAAGTGTATGAAGGAAGGGATATGCTCAGCTTATCAAAAGGGCAAGCAGACAAAATCCTCCTTTCAAATCCTTGAAAACAAGGATTCTGTGAGGTGCTTATACCTCTTGCATATGGATCTTTTTGGTCCTATGCCAGTTCATAGTCTAGGTAGGAAGGTCTACACTTTTGTGGTTGTAGATGACTATTCTAGATTTACATGGGTGTTCTTTCTGAGACAGAAATCTGAAACCCCAAGTGTCTTACTTAATTTTGTAAAGCAAATTCAGAATGAACTGAATAGTACAGTGGTCAAAATCAGAAGTGACCATGGTACTGAGTTTCAATCTGAAAGCATGATAAAGTTATGTGAAGACTTTGGGATTTTCCAAGAGTTCTCCTCAAAAAGAACACCTCAGCAAAATGGAATTGCTGAAAGAAAGAATAGAACATTAATTGAAGCTGGTAGAACTCTATTGAGTGACACCTCTCTACCAGAATATTTCTGGGCTGAGGCAGTAAACACTACTTGTCTTGTAATCAATAGGGCTTCTATCACCAAGAGCCACAAAAAGACTCCCTATGAGATTATGAAAGGTAGAAAACAAAATCTATCATACTTCAGAATCTTTGGTTGCAAATGCTATATACTTAACAATGGTAAGTCATATTTGACTAAGTTTGCTGCCAAATCCCAGGATGGGATATTTGTTGGGTACAGCACAAATAGTATGGCCTATAGAATCTTCAACTTGACTACTCAAGTTGTTGAAGAATCTGTGCATGTTGTGTTTGATGAAACAAGATTAATCAACTGTGAGTTGTCTTGTAGATCAAATGACTCAACAGGTAAAAGCAAAAGGATGGACAAGCTCTCCATTGCTGAAGCTTCAAGGGAAGATGGAGTATTGGAAAATGAAGGCTATTGTCCAGGGGGAGTACAAGATTCAATAGAAGATGAAGAAAACCAAGAGGTTCAGCATAATGAAGGAGTTGGAGATGTTCAACCAGAAGGGAGTCTTCCTCCAGCTACAAGACATTTAAGAGACCATCCAACTGATCAGATAATAGGTGATCCAAGACAGGGAGTGCAGACTAGAAGCAGAAGTCAAAGCACAGTTCTGCATTCAAGTTTCCTGTCACAAATGGAGCCTAAGAAGTTTGAAGAAGCCATCCAAGACCTGCACTGGACTGATGCTATGCAAGAGGAGCTGAATCAATTCAGAAGGTGCAATGTCTGGGAGCTTGTTCCTAAACCAAGAGGCCATAATATAATTGGGACAAAATGGATCTACAGGAACAAGTTGGATGAGAATGGAGTAATAGTGAAAAATAAAGCAAGATTGGTTGCTAAAGGATACAGGCAGGAAGAAGGGATTGACTTTGATCAAACCTTTGCCCCAGCAGCAAGGCTGGAGGCAATCAGAATGTTCCTTGCCTATGCAGCCTATCAAGACTTCAAGGTATACCAAATGGAAGTGAAGTCAGCATTTCTGAATGGTGATCTTAAAGAAGAAGTATATGTAGAGCAGCCATCAGGTTTTGTAGATCCTCTTAAACCTGATTATGTTTATAAGCTTAGAAAAGCTTTGTATGGGTTAAAGCAAGCCCCAAGGGCCTGGTATGAAACCCGGTCTACTTTCCTTATTGAGAATAAATTCTCAAGAGGAAAAATAGACAAAACTCTATTCCTTAGGGAATACAAAGGCAAGATCATCTTAGTTCAGATCTATGTTGATGACATAATCTTTGGATCTACTGAAAACAACCTTTGTAAAAAGTTTGCCAAACTTATGCAAGGGAAGTTTGAGATGAGTAGTATGGGGGAACTGAAGTTCTTCTTGGGACTCCAAGTAAGACAGTCTGATGATGGCTTGTTCATATCCCAGTCAAAGTTTACCAAAGAATTAATTAAGAAGTATGGTATGGAGTCATCCTCCATCATGAGAACTCCTATGGGAACAAGTATGCCTGTATGCAAAGATGATGCAGGTAAACCTATTGATGAGACTTTGTATAGAGGAATAGTTGGTTCTCTACTATATCTCACAGCTAGTAGACCAGATATTATGTATGCTACATGTGTCTGTGCTAGGTACCAAGCCTGCCCTAAAGAGTCTCATTATACTGCAGTCAAAAAGATTCTGAGATATCTTAAGGGCACACCTAATCTAGGCCTTTGGTACCCTAGGAATAGAGATTTTCTACTAACAGGTTATTCAGATGCAGACTTTGCAGGCTGTAGAGAGGATAGGAAGAGTACAACAGGTACTTGTCAATTCTTGGGAGGAAGATTGATATCTTGGAGTAGTAAGAAGCAGACCAGTGTGGCTATATCTACAATTGAGTCAAAATATGTTGCTGCTGGCAGCTGCTGTGCACAACTATTGTGGATACAGCATCAGCTTAAAGATTATGGTATTCAAGTAAGTAGAACACCTCTTTTGTGTGATTCTAAGAGTGCAATTTCTATTGCTAATAATCCTGTTTCTCATAGTAGAACTAAGCATATAGAAATTAAATACCATTTTCTTAGAGATCATGTAGAAAGAGAAGACATCACATTGGAATTTGTTAAGACAGATTATCAAATAGCAGATGTATTCACTAAGCCTCTGGATGAAACAAAATTCAATAAATTTAAAATTGAATTAGGCATGCTGACCATTGATTAGATTATCAACAAACTTACAAATAACATATTAGATTATCAAATGGTCTCAAGTGGTGTTGACAGAAACAGAAATTGGCTAAGTAAAATAGTGTCGACACATTCAGTGATAATGTGTCGACTCAGTGAAGTAATGTCGACAAGACAGAAATATTGTGTCGATATAGAGAATATGTGTTGACACTTAAGAATTAAATTCTCGACTTATCCAGGAATGTAGTGTCGACTTCACCAGAATAGTGATGTCGACACTTACAAATTTTGTGTCGACACTTATCCTAAGAGTCGACACAGATTTTCTGATACTCTACTATATCTCTCAGGTGTCGACATATCCAAAATTGGTGTCGACACATAGTAGACAGATTTGTTGTCGAGACAATAGAAGTTTGTGTCGACACATTCCATCTGTGTCGACACATATAGACTGTTTTGCCCGCCTTTTGATCTTCTTTCAATAGAAGGTATAAATAGGTTAATAACTTATTCAGTCGACACGCTTACAAGGTTTTCGAGACTGAAACCCTATGTCAACTTTCTCTCTCTCTCTCTTCTCTCAATCTTTCTCACCTTAACAATGGTGCCGAAGATTGAAGACAACGTCAATGAAGGTTATGAGTTAGTAAGGAATGCCTTTGCCGAAGCCCCAACAGATGTTCAACGAGTTATCTCTCTTATTTCCGAATCCGGATTAGAGTTCATAGTTTCTGAACCTTCCAAGATATGGAAGAAGGAGGTGCATGAATTATTTAACTCTGCATCAATAGGTTAAGATATTCTCAAGATCAAGTCCACTGTTCATGGGACGACAGTGAAGATTACCCCCAAGAAGTCTAAGGAAGATTCTACATTTACCAATAATTGAGAATGAAGAAGAAGTCCCTACTTCTAAGTTAAGGGAGGCTATCCAATGGTGCGGATTGGATCCCACTCTGAAGATTGGAGCTGCTTTCAACAGGAAAGGGATGAATCAGCAAGGGAAATTTCTGTCTGAAGTAGTTGGCAAGGTGATTCTGTGCAAACCAGGGGGACATGATAGGATTTCAGCCTATATGTTCAGCCTCATGACCAGAATTGTGTTTACAATTCTAACAGATTGGTCAGCTGTACTCTTTGAAAAGATCAAGGAAGGAATAAAGAAGCCAAATCTGGCTAGAATTATGAGTTTATATTTGAATGGAGTGATCCCTGAGGTAATGCAACACCTGCCAGGAACAAAGATCAATCACATGAGAAAGATGGATATGAGATTGTTTTCTAGGTGGGATAGGGTGCTGTCAAAGGATGTGCCTGATGAGAGCAGGCAGGACACCCCAGTGAAATCCTCTTCTCATGCTCAAGATACTGAGCAGCTTCAAGAAGAACAAGAGAGGAAGCAGGATGAAGATCACCCTGTGTCTACTCCAGCCCAGCAAGACACTATACCTACACAGATGCAGGGGGAGCAAGCTCATTCTCCTGCCCAGAATGAATCTACTCCTAACCAGGTACAGTTGCAGGGGAAGCTGGTGTATTTTCTTAATAAAAGACATTTCTAATATTTCAACTTCTGCACAGGTGCAGGGGGAGCAAGTGTACTCACCTGCCCAGGACATCACCAATACTGAACAAGTACAGGGGGAGAAGATGTCAAACCCAGTGCAAGAGGCAGTACAAATTAATATCTCCAAAGATCTGAATATAGATGATCCAATTGATACATCTTATGTTTAAGCTCAGAAGGAATATACTCTAGATGAGTTATTTCCTAATGTTGACATTGCTACTGATAGAGTAGAGGAGGGGCAAGATATTGAGAAGGCCCTTGACATGGAGATAGAAATTGAGAAGGAGCAAATGGTTGAGGGGAGTCTGTGCATGTTGAGACTGAACAACATGGCACTGAGACTGATATTCCTCCTCCTCCTCAAGAAAGAGTTCAAGTTAATAGTTCATCTGAATCTGAGACTGAAGAAGCCAGAATGGCTAAGAAGAGAAAACTTGTAGTCTTCAAGAGAAGGAGCAAAGGTTATAAGCAGGCTCTACAGACTACAACTCCACCATCTCATTCTGACTTTAATTATAACAAGTTTATGGTTGATTTGCAAGTTAAGCTAGATGAACATAGATTGCTGTTGAAAAATATGTTGATGAGAGCAATAAGGCCCTTCAATTTGACTTGGCTCAGGATATAAAGTCAATTCGATTTGAAGTCAATATGCATAAGAAGGAGATGACAGATTGCTTCCATAAGGGAGGTAATGCTGTGGTGTATTTGGCAAAACAACAGCAGTCCATTATTACCAAGGCAGATGATATAGCACTGAAGCAAGGCTATATTCTTACCAATCAGATAAACATGAATGCAAATCTTGAAGACTCTCACAATGAGATTCTTAATGAGTTGAAAAAGACTACTACTGAAGGGCAAAATGAAGCAAGAGCAAAAGAGATGGAAGAATTTGATAAGAAACTTCAAGATGCAATTGAATCAATTAAAACTGTTATCACTACCTCTCAAAAGGACATATCTGACAAGCTTCAAAAGTTAAAACCATTTTTTAAAGAGGGTGTGAATTATCTGGATGGCCAGATCAGATTTCAGAAGGAAGATCTAAGAGATCATATTACCAGAGAAGCCATAAAGGGTGAGAGGTTGTTAGTTCATGCTGGCTCAGAGCACACCAAATGGGTGACAAATAGTATTCGAGCCACATTGGGATATCCACCTTTGTGTGATGATGCTATGGTGGTTGAGTCAGGAATCCAAACAGGTCTACTTGAAGGCAATCAACCTGAGGTTGCCCAAGTCATTTACCCTCCTCCAGATTTTGATATGATTGATCAGCATGTTCAAGATATGTATAGCCCTCCAAAGGAGGTTAACAGGGTTGTTATTGAGAAAGTGGATAAGCCTGAGGCCAATTTGAAAGAACAGCAAGATGCTCTACTATCCAAGAAGAAATTTAGAAAGCAGGCTGAACTTAAGCCAGATTTTGAGCAGTGGAGCCCTACTTCAAGAAATATTATACTCACTGCATGGAAGGCTGTAAAAGACCAAGTACATGAAAGAGGGAAGTGGTATAATGAAATGGAATGGCAAAAGCATGAAGCTAGGCAAGAGGCTATAGTACAGTTCAGAAGAAAAGCCAAGCTGGGTAGGCTGCCACCAGATGCTCAGGAGCCGAGCAAGTACTTTCCAAAGCCCTATCATTACTTTGAAAGGCAAAGGCTCAAGGAAGAAGCTCTAAAGAAAGCTGAGCTAAAAGGCAAGAAGCCTGCTGAAGTTACTGAAGCTCCTGTGAAGGCTCAAATCCAATCTGGCAAAGGGATTGTCATAAGAGAGCCTGATCAGTCTTAGTTCTAAGTTCTTTCAAAAAATGTTTTGTAATGTTTTGATCATTCAATATAAAAATCTGTAATCAAACATTACCAAGTTATAAATAAAATTTTGTTTGGAAACATATAATGTTCATTCTGTGATGGATTGTTATTATTTTGTTTGGAATCATATAATGTTCATTCTGTGATGGATTGTTATTATTTTGTTTGGAATCATATAATGTTCATTCTGTGATGGATTGTTATTATTTTGTTTATATTAAGTATTCCTGTTATGTCATATATCATCATTTTATACTTTTTATAAATGGTGTATATCATTGGCTATAAGGGTTATGACTTCTCCAAATAGGGGGAGATTGTTGGGTAAATTGGAAAATGTGTACCTGATTTGAAGAAGTCCAATTTAGCTCAATGATATACATCAAGGTGTATTTGATGTTGTTTTGAGTTGACATGTGCAGGTGAAAAAGTGTTAAAGAATGCAGAAAAATATTCTAAGTCCATGTGTCGACACCTGAAGAAACAATGCTGACACTTCAGAATATTTGTGTCGACACTTGAAGGAAGCTGTGTCGACACAGAGAAAGATAGTCGACCACATTTGTGTCGACACTGGGAAGCAGTGTCGACTCACAGGAAGATAGTCGACCACATTTATGTCGACACTGGGAAGCAGTGTCGACTAACTAAAAGATAGTCGACCTCGACACAAAAGGAGATAGTCGACCACATTTATGTCGATACTGGGAGGCTGTGTCGACACAATGAGACAGAGTCGACACATTTTGGCAGAGTCAACAATTGATGTGTCGACACCTGAAGGCAGTGTCGACACATACTGAGTTCTGAATCTACAACAACTGTGTCGACACACAGGACTTGTGTCGACACACTGCAAAGTCAAGACCAAGTTATTTTCTAAACAAAGATGAAGTGTTGAGTTGACATAAATTCTCTGTGTCGACTCATTCTCAAAATAAAGTTCTGAAGAAGCTGTGTCGACTTAAAGGCAAACTTGTCGACATCATCAAAGGTTGTGTCGACACCAAAGTTACTTGTGTCGATACATATAGACAGTTGGTCTCGACACTTCCTGACAGTCTATCTCAATACATTGCTGACCAAGACTAAGGCACAGAATCTGTTTGAAGACTTGACAGCTGTGGGTTGCAGCCAGTTAACTGATGTTGTCAGACTTGTCAGAAGACAGTTATAAACCGAATCAGCCGGTTACCATTAAGAAGGTCTATAAATAGACAGATTCAGAGGGAAGAAAACAAGATTGAACTTTGGCAATCAAATTAAGAAATCAAATCAAGAAGGAGTAATACACTAAAGAAGATCTTCATCAGAAGATCTAAGAAGACGATCTCAGGATCGATCTAAGAAGAGTTCTAACAAGAATTCAGAAGTATCATCAAAGGTGTTGGATAGAGAGGCATCCACCCATTTTGAAGAAAAAGAAGGAAGCCATCAGTGGTTTCTCAAGAAGCTGTTTGGAAATCAACTCAGCTAAGTTCAGATTCAAGAAGCTTTGAAGAAAGCTCAGATTCAGTTGATTTCATCAGCTGATCAAGAATTGTCTTGTCCTCTTCTCTCTCAACAAAGGCAAGACATTAAAACTTCTTTTCTAAATTTCTGTAGGATCTATTTTACACAGATCTGAGTTGTAAGCCTGTTATATAAAGGCTGAGTGTAGGAGAGTTGATCTCTGAGTGGTAGGGCTGTTTGCCTGAGTGTATGAGAAGGTTCTTCTCTGAGTTGTAGGCCTTGTGGCAAGGCTGAGGTAGGGCAGTTGTGCCTGAATTGTAGGAACCTATCCAGGTTCTGAGCTGTAGGATCTGAGGATTTGAGAATAGTGGAAGTTTGGCCGAATCTAGCATACTGCTAGATAGGTGAAGGGGGAAAGTGGATGTACCCAAACCTTGGGGAACCACTATAAAACATTGTGCAATCTGTGATGTTTGAATTTCTGTGATTGCTGTGCTGAATGTTTTAATTCTGTGATTGAATTCTGCCTAAAAGTATAAACAAGCAATTAGAACCTATTCACCCCCCCCCTCTAGGTGTTTTAGGTTGTCTTGAAAGTAAAAATATCACACCGCACCATCGGCTTGCCAACCGGATCTTTCTACTTTCTCCCAAAGTTGAAGGGGTGGTGGCTCTTCGGCAGGCACGACACGCAGGTCGTTGTCACCACTACAGTAGTGGAGGCGGAGGGCTCTCCACCCTACAGGTCCTTCTCTGGCGAGCCCCTTAGTGAGCTCTTCAGTGACCCTTCCGGCGTGGTCTCCTACGAGCTGATATAAACTTGTTATTGTGGTCTCCCCGGACTTGTTGTTGTTGTTGTA
This sequence comes from Platanthera zijinensis, assembly GCA_039513925.1. Lineage (NCBI taxonomy): Eukaryota > Viridiplantae > Streptophyta > Magnoliopsida > Asparagales > Orchidaceae > Platanthera > Platanthera zijinensis. The sequence goes on from CM077079.1 coordinate 150,855,218, forward strand.
GTCCTCCCCGGGAGACCACTGTTCCCTTCAAATTCTTTGGGGGAGGGGGCGGCGAGACGAGCTGGACCCTTTGAGGCCAGGTCGTTTCCGGATGGAGGAGGGTCCGCCAGACCCCAGGTCGCCTTGGAAGTCCTCCGCTGCTACCCTCTCTCACGTGAGCGGGTCTGCGCTGACTCCCGAGTCTGCATGGGGCGGACGCTTGGTAATTGATCGCTCCCCTATAGAGAAAAACTTGTTAGAAAATTAAAGGTTGTGAGCGAGCCGGCAGGAAGGAGAAACAAGTATTCCTTCATTAGGGAGGACAGGGGGATGTGAGTCGAGGCCCCTTCGAAGGAAGTCTACCTTGAAGTCCTTCTCCAGGAAGAACCGGTGTAGCTCGGCGTCGTCGCCGGATAGAGTCGAAGGCTGGTATACCTCCTCGCTCTTTTGCTAGGGGGGAGAAGGGTATGTTGCCCAAGTTGCCCTTGATGAAGACGATCTTGGATACCTAGTTGTGATTTTTGTTCGCGGTTTTGCGAACCTTGATGTGCAAGCCCATCAAGTAGGCGACTCCATCATTAGTCGCGTGGTAAGTGAAGAGCCTGCGAAAGACGGCGAGGTTGAATTAAATCCGCTCGCGGCGGAAGATGCAGGCGAACGCGACCATAATAACGATTGCGTTTGGTTTCATCTGCACGGGCACTGCGCCAAAGTATTTGAGGATCTGGAGGATTTTCAGTCAGAGGTGGAGGCGCAGCCCTACCTCGAAATGCGAGATGGGGAAGGCGAGCTCATCCTGGTAGAAGGTGATGATGGCCTCGCCCTCCCTGGGTCGGCATTCCTCATAGTCGGGGAGTGGGGGGGGGGAGGTATTTGGTCTTAAATATAGCGAGCTCGCGCTCGTTGGTGTTCCCGTCAAAGAATAGGTGCTCGACTGATTGTCGAGCACACATGGAGCGCCCGTCGACATCGGGTCGCGTCTTGCCCATATCAACTAAAAGTTGGAGTGCGAGAGCAAGTAAAGGTCGGGATGTGAGAGCAAGTTGCGAGCAGAGCAGCAAAGGGGGGATGAATGCAATTAAGGCGATATCCGGGGGGGTTGGTTAGGATGTCTATTTATCGAAAACTGGGTTTATGGCCGAGCTGACCGGTCAACCCAGCTCGCCAGCCCCAGCTCGCCGATCCCATCTCATAACCAAGTGATCTCTCCTATCTTTGTGCGAGCTAAACATAGATAGCGCATCCTGTTATTTCAAATAAAATTGAGATCTAAAAAATTGTTTAAGTTATTACAGACATGGACATTCGCAGCCCCGAAAAAGAAGTTCATTGCGAGCAGAGGAAAGTTCATCCAACCCGTGCGAGCTGGCGGGCAAGGGGAGAGGGCTGGTAGGTTCAGCTAGGGAGCTATTTCCATCTACCCCGGCCTCGCGCCCCCATCCCCGAAGGTCGGCGCGTGTTGAGGAACTCTCGAACCAGGTTTAGATCCCTGTCGATAGTCTGTAGGTGTTCATTAACTCTTTCCATAGCTGAGGTGGAGGACATCATCTCGCTCGCCGAGCCTTGCTCCATCCTATTCGCGAGCAGCACATAATCTCGCTCTAACGCCTGAAGCCTCTGCTCGATGTGTGCGTTGTCAGCTCGAAGTTGGCGAAGGGCGACGTCCAACTTCTTCAGTACCTCCACTACTCACTGCCTCAGCTCGGCAGGATCTAGTGAGTCATCCGGGAAGCTTTCCATCCCAGGCTTAGGGGGTGGCGAGTGGAGAGCCTGCTCTAAAGACTCTTTAACCTCATACGGAGCAGGAAGCCCTGCAAAAAATAATCAACTCATAGGGAAAGTGGGTGCAAGAAGCAACGAGTTTTAGGCTAATTATTCCAGAGAAAGCGGGGCTAACGTGATGAGCTCAGCAGTTTTAGAAAGCTGTTCAGAGGAGGTAGGGCAAGGTTCTTGCCGTGACCCAGAGGATGGATTACCGGGGAGATGAGATTAAAGCTAGGACCGGGATGTCCTCGTCTCTTCTCCCCATGAGTGCAGGAGTACCTGTAGGCTGTTGAGTAGGGATGCGAGCTAGTGATCTGATTTTTAATGAATCCAGCCCCGTGGTCCCAAAAGTGTGATTTACTTTGTAGGCGAGTGTCGTATGGAGTTTGAGGCCGCAAGCTGTCATGCGGGGTGTGGACTCGCGGTGTGGAGATTTCGGCATTAGATTGGTAGTCCTCGGGGTCAGCGAGAATGTTGACAACTACTTTCACCTTGAGGTCGGCAGCCGGTTTGGAGAGGCGAGTCAGGGAGTCAAGGTAGAATTTGGGTTGTTGTAGATGGATTCGGAGTCCTTCATAATGGACTTGGCTTTCTTTGCAGGATTGAATTTCGGCGTCTCGTGCGCTGCAGTGATGGGAGGTAGGACGACTAATGTGTCAGCACAAGCGACGTTGAGCTCGCGAGCACGGCTGAGCTTCTCTTGGAGTTCTTTGAAGAGAGGCATCTCAACAAGGCTCAAGTAAGAGGGAATGACAAAGGTTGCCCAGGTACGCGGACCAATATATATAGTCATTGGTGGATCCCACCAAAAGATTCTCTGACTCTATCACACTCGCCACATATTGCGGGGTTGGATGTTTCTTTCCGTGCATGTACCAACCTCGCAAACAGCGGGGATTATGTATAACCCCATATCCGGCAAGTGGAGCGGGTCAATAGGGGCCAGATTGGCCAAGGACCAGTTGACTCGCTCGCTATAATGGGGGTGGACTATTGGAGGGGGGAGTGGAGCGGGTCAGCTCGCACTCGGCCCTAGGGCCTCGCGAGTAGCGTGTGAGTGGAGCTGGTCGGCTCACACTTGCCCTGGGGGTTTGACATGCAGCGGGAGAGTGGGGTAGTACGGGCCCGCACTCGTCCAAGGCCGGCAGAGGTGGCGAGTGCTAGCTCCACCGAGCACTCTCCTCCACCGGCGAGCGGAGGATCCATAGGGCCGCTTGCCCTGTCTCCTGTGCTGTATTTTTACTGTTTTACTCCTGCTGGCCTCTCTATAGCTAGTTAGAATAGCGGAGTTACGCTGTTGGCAGTCCCAGTTGGGCTGCATGTAGTTGTTCAGAACAGCGGAGGTGGGTTATTTGCAGGCCGTTTTTTGAAATCTATAAATAGACCCAAGGGGGTACCTCAGAAGGCATGCTTACTAGTGCCCAGGTCTTCTTGCGCTTACAGAGATACCCTTAGCTCGACATTTAGCTAGGGATTGGAAGCGCTCTAAGATCTTCCAGGTGTGTGGTGGGACCTCCACGCCGAACCCCAAGGGTAAACTCAACCGAGACCGAGTTTTCGGTTTCAACATTTGAAAAGCCTTTGGCAAACTTGCGGTAGTACCCAACAAGTCCAAGAAAGCTTCGCATATCGACCGCAGACCTCAAAGGACACCATTCCTTCATGACATACACCTTGGCTGAATCCACTGCTAATCCTGCTGCACTTATATCATATCCCAAGAAAGCAACTTCTCGGAGCCAAAAATCACATTTGCTAAACTTAGCAAACAAGGAGTGCTCCTTTAGTTTCATCAAAACTAAGGCCAAGTGCTCAGCATGCTCCTCTTTTGCCTTTGAGTAGACCAAAATGTTATCAATAAATATGATGACAAAAGCATACAGATACATCTCAAACACCTTTTTCATCAAACTCATGAATGCAGAAGGGCCGTTTGTGAGCCCAAACGGTATCATAGTGAATTCGTACAAGCCGTATCTCGAGCTTAACGTTGTTTTCTGAATATTCTCTTCTTGTATCCTTAACTGATAGTACCCTGAGCGTAAATCAAGATTGGAAAACCAATGTGTTGGACCCCCACCTATTTTAGGGATTTGGGCTAAGGTTCACTATTATGGTTGCATAGATTGACCCACTTTGTATAGTCTAGGGGCATAGGTATTCATTAGATTATAGGGTAGGTCAATTAGTCATTTTGATCTAACCAATCCCTCAGAAGACTTTGAAGACTGAAGAAATCAGAATAAGGAAGAATTTTCTCTATTGAAGAAGGCATTCGACGAACTCTGAAGTGAGATCGACGATCTTCGTTCTCAGTTTGAAGATCTCAGAGTCTCTTCTGTGAACTAAGATCGATGAAAGTTGAAATGAGCTCGACGAACTCTGATCCTCTATCAAGATGGAGTTCGACGTTTTTCTATCCAAGTTCGACGAACTTTGAGTGCAGAATAGGAAAGTTCTTCTCAGAATGTAGTTCGCTGAGCTCAGGTTCACGAACAGGAATTATTTGCTCGACGAAATCTGTCCCGAGCCTGACTTAGAGTTTTACCTGTTTTCTGTCCCTACTTTCTATATTATTTAGCAGTAATATTCCTGAGTAATTAATGCTCATATTCTCTTGAATATAGCCGTTATTGACAGCATTAAGTATGATCTTCATCAGGGTAATTACTTGCTTATTTTATTAGGGACAGTTGGGGAAACTCATTTAAGACAGTAATTCCAGCCGGTTTTATTCTCCAGATCTTTCAGCAACAAATGCAGGAATTCAAAATTCAAAGGAGAATAATTGACTGCTCATATAAAAGAGATTTTCTCTTTTTAGTTAATAACAAGAATAGAAGAAACACAATAAAAAAGAGACTGAGAACATTTTTCTTCAACTTCAGTATTGCATCTTCAGAAAAAATTTCAAGAGACAACCATCACTATTAGTCTGAAGCTTTTCTGGAGATCTTTAAAAACAAGACCTACTCACCCTGCAAAGCTTCCATCTTCTTGATTGAATTTCTATCTCAGGGGGAGCATTGACATCATCATGAAAATCCACTTGTCTTCTTTGTTGCTTAGAGAAAAGAGAAGACCCAATGACCTCATGTAAAAAGGGTTTATTAACTCCCTTCAAAAGTTTATTCCTGGTTATTGGGAACCTGATCAAAAGCCTAAAGGGTTGTGAGATCTCCCTAGAAATAGATCTTGTGGTGGCAGTCACCTGATCAAAAACCTGATAGTGGATTCCTACCAGGGTGGTAGAAGAGTGGATGTACCCAGTTGGGGAACCACTATAAATTTCTTGTGTTGTCTGGTTGTGCTCATTTTCTTTATGTTCTTGTTGTGACTGTGATAGCTTAGAATTGCTCTTTTCCTTATTTCTATTATTAAATGTATCACATATTTTGACTCTGATATAAATCTTAAAAATATAGCCAACAATTTTAATTCCTCTATTCACGCCCCCCCTCTATAGTAAATCAGATCTAACCCCTTCTCTTTCATAATGTGCTCCCACTAGCTGATCAAATAACTTGTCGATCCGGGGTAAAGGACAGCTGTTTCGTACTATCAATCAGTTGAGCTTCCGATAATCTATGCATAATTATAATGACCCTTCCTTCTTCTTAACAAACAGAATGGGAGCTCCTCAGGATGATGAGCTGGGACGCACAAATCTTGATTCCACCAACTCTTGCAACTACACCCTAAACTCTACCAGTTCCTTTGGAGCCATCTTGTAAGGGGTTCGAGAGATGGGCTTGTCACCCAACACTAGCTTAATCTGGAAGTCTACTTCCCTTGGCGGGGGCAATCCAGGTAACTTTTCGGGAAAAACCTCAAGAAAATCCCGCACCACCGGTACATCTTCCATGCTTATAGCCATCTCTTTTAGTTCGAAACATATCGCATACCCCTTATTCCCTTCATATGGGCCTTAAGGGCCTGAATAGAAGACAATATTATTTAGGGTACAAGTGTAATACCTTGAAATATTATCTCAAAATCTCTGTGCCTCAAGGTGATTTACTTTGCCGCAAAATCAATCCTGGCATAGTGCCAATCTAACCATGACATGCCTAGAATTAGATCAAATTCAGGCATCCTGAGTACTATCGCAGGGGTTTCGAAAAGTTTTCCTCCAATATACACCTCCAAGTCGCATTTGGTAGACGAATTCATCTCGGAGCTGTCTGGGAGGCACACTCTCCGAGTGATACCGGTGAAATACTGCACACCATTTAAATCTTTTATAAATCCCATCGAGACAAACGAGTGAGTGGCGCCGATATCAAATAGGGTGTGGGTTGGTCTCCCACTAACACTCATGATGCCTAAATATCAAGTTATAACAACATCAAGCTATATTCCTAGAACAAACTAAGGCAATCCAAGGACGAATGCTTATAACATATTAGTTTACTACGAAATACCTGTAATCACGTCGTGCGGATTCCACTCTTGCATCATATACAGAGCAAACATCTGCACTCTAGCAGGTCTAGGATTCCTTCCTCATGGTCCTCATACTAGACCATGAACTTGTCCTCGTCCTCACTAAGCTTCCAGAGGAACAATAGGGGGAACTTCTCCACCTAGCTACTAGAAATAAAGCCATATGTGGCCCGGCTGATGACACTGAAAATATACTTTCCCAAGTGGTTCTTCGGGTTGTTGATGAGGTTGGAACTGCGGGGGTGGAGGTAGTGTTAACTTTGGGGCCGGACGTTCCATCCTAAAATTCTGATGGAAATGACTGCCACCTCTTTGGTTTCCTCTTCCACCTCTAATATTTTGTCTCCTTTTAAAGCTGGGTCCTGCTTCCATCACACCCTCAGCAGGTCTCTTACCACTAGCCTGGACCCTAAGATGATTTGCTTCTAATATTTTTTCCATATCTATTATCTCTGTCAGGCTCGAGTCCGCTATAATCAAAAGTGCATGCCTTAGGGGATCTCGCAGACCTTTGTATGAACCTCTTTGAATATCCACGATCATCCAAATCATAGGAGTCAGCGAACCTGGCGAGGTGCTGAAACTCTCGTTGATACTCCACTACTGACTTCGATCCCTATTTCAACTGCAGGAATCTTTCCTCGAGCTCATCTCGAGCAGTAGAGGGAACAAAATGTTCTAAGAAGGCCTCAGAAAATACGTTCCATCTTATGTCGGTGTATACACGTCCTTGAAGAGTGGAGCCCATAAGGGACTTCCACCACCTTTTTGCGTGTGACTCTAGGACGGACACAGTTAAGGTAACAGCCATACTGGATGGTCATCTGATTTCGGCCATCAGTTCTTGTACAACATCTAGCCATTCCTCTATGCAAACGGCTGATTCAGTCTCTTGGTAGACGGGTGGAGAAAGAGCTCAGAAGGTACTCATCTAATTCGAGCCCGGGGCCTGTTGATGCAACGGAGCCTGCTGAGGCCTGAAGGCATCCAGGATTACAGTTGGTTCTGCCCTAACTCTGATTATTGGAACGGAGTAGGGATCAAAGGAATAGGAATGCCCATCGTCGGCTCTATATGTACTGGAATCTGCATACAAAACAAGGATTTTTGGTCAGGTTGGCTATATTTAGGGTAACGTGTGGACATAGTGTGAATCATGAATGGGCATACCTCCCCCATGGCTCCATATTGGGCTCCACGTTCCCCTAAAATGATGTGGTTCGAAAACCGTTAGTCTAAAAGACTAATTCCTATCATCCCCCACCCCTCCCCCATGGCTCCTAGGCACCGAGTGTGGAGAAGGAAAGGTAAGCTATGAAGGTGGGGAGTAACAAATGTAAGCAGGTGGCGACAGAATTAATCTAGCAGTTCTTTGAGAATAAGCAGCAGTAATACAAGTATGAAAGACAGAACATGAAATATGTAACCATAACTTATATGAAAACACATAAGCTAAAGGATCTTCTGCAAGGCTCCCCTTGTATAAAAAGTCCCATACCAATTTATATGATGGGGTGTCCGTTTACAAGCAAACAATATCTATATACAGAATATAAACCTTAACTTATAAGCACGCTCACGCTAACTTATAAGCCAAGGGGTCGTTTTGCAAGGCCTATTGTATAAAGCATCTCATACCACTTTATACAATAGGTGTTAGGGGTTGATGCAATGATGATGTTATGACATGCAAATATGCTATGATGTGATCATGCAAGTGCAACTCACCCACCCGACTCTGTGCACACAGACCTTTAGTTCCCCCTTTCTGGAGCCGAACCTCCCAGGATACCTCCGTAGTGGCAAACGGAAGCGGTGGGCTGGGCCTCGCCCACCTCTAAACCGGTATCAGCACTACCAGTCAGACCTATTGTACGCCTCAACGCTGGTGCACTAAGCGTAGCTCCTGTGTACTCTTGCTGGCTGGCGCACCGGACTTTATTTGGCTAATTATAAAACCACACCCGCCGAGTCAACGTACTTGTGTCGGTGCGAACGACTCTCCAATACCGAAGACCCACCACCTTATATATTATGCACATGCAATATTAATGTATTATCCACCAAGCCAAAGCTCCCCGGACCATCCCGTCCGTTATAATCAACAATCGAGCCAAAGCTCACCGGGCCAACCTGCCCATAACCAAAACCCCCGGGCCTTCAGCCCGTGTGAACCAACCTAACATCCTGAGACATCAAGGTGAGTGAAAGTGAATCCATAATTATGCTAGTTACTCTTGCAAGTTAGTTTTCCTACAGTTTAGATTAGCCCAGGACTGCCCCCGGTATACCCGGTGAAGGGTTCTCAAAGGGCACTAGGAACTACGATGGGCTTAATCCCAAAGCTCCCTTTCGCAAGGCACTTAATATTATTGATTTCTACCCATGACCAATCCTCTTTTTTATTCCAGTGTGACTCTCCTTAGTGTGTTTAAGCTCTCCGAGCTAGCCTATTTCAGTTCTATGTACTATATGCAGACCGTGCTAAGTTACATGGTGCTCCCATTAGGGGGGGTACTCCAGTTACTAATCCAACAGATCCATAACAATTTATGGGAGTCTACCATGACCTATTTATACTAACTCCAGAGTTTCATAATTTTCCAAATTATTTGGGCATTTAATCTAATTAACCTAAGACTCTTAATGTCCTACTTTGACCATGAAATGCACTTTTAAATCAGAAACAAATCACCACAAAATTATGATAAATACTATGTAACATTTCTAAAGCAAATCCAAGGTCTAAGAATTTTCAGAATTGTTTAGGACCCAAATCCACAATTTAGAACATAAAGTCAATATTACCATTTTAAGAAGCATAGGCCAACAATATTGTTCTAAAAATTATAATAAAAATCCAGAAAGTCCATCATGGTCTAAAAACACTCTACAAGTATTCTCCTAATTTTCCAGTGAACAGTAGCCCCCCTAATTTAATTTTAATCAATAATTCCATAGCCATTGATTATTGAAGCAAGTACTGTAAAAATTCATCTAATAATTATGAAAAAATTCCAAAGGATAGATAATGATCTAAAACTAACCCTAACCAAGTTTTACAATTTTTCCAATACATGAGGGGGTCTGAATCTAATTAAAAGTAATCTTCTAAATTTATTACTTTGTGAAGCATGTACTATTTTCAATCACCTAAAAATTATGAGAAAATTCCAGAGCTAGAATAATGACATGAGACACTCACTGACCATGTTTCATAATTTTCATAACAATATTGGGCTCTATATCTACTTTTGATCAGAAATCCATAATACATAATTTATGAAACAAGTACTTAAAATAATCATCTAAAAATTCCAATAAAAATACAAAAGGAACTAACATGATGTAAAACTTCCAAATACAAAATTTAATAACTTTTCAGTTAACAGAAATATCATAACAAGCAAAATAATCTTAAGGACACAAATAGGGTTATTAAGGAAGTACTTATTTTATTAGCTCAAAAATTCCACAAAAATTATTTTAGGACTCTTTTTATCATAGGAATACCCTGCCTAAGTTTCAAGTTATTGTAAGGTGTTTTGATTGCCTAAACCCAACTATTGGGCTTGTGCCTAAACTAGGATTAGGGATTTGAAGGGGGTTAAAGGCTTCCAAATTCAATAAACTTCAACCATAAGACCATAGCCACCCTAGGATCCCTTCCACCAAGTATCAAGTAATTCCAAGGTCATTTGACCCCATGACCTTCAAACCCAAAAAATCTCCAAAAAAGGAGCCTAACCTAGGGTTCTAGGCTTTCCCTACCCTAAACCACCCCAAATCCAATTGGAGGGTGTTATATGCCATATAAAATCAGTGTCCAAAATATCATCCTCTGTTGAGGGGATTTAACCACTCAAACACCAAAAAGAGCACTTTGTCCTAAATAACTCTATAAGGGTAAACCTAGGGTTGGATCAATACTTAACCAAAACATCTCCAAATGAGATGATATTTATAACAGATCCCTCTCATTCCCTCTAAGACGAACCACCCAAATTTGGGGTAATTTAAAGATGTTTGGGACACCAAATTAATTTATTCATGGATTATTAAATTTTTACAAAAACTATAGAAAAATATTCTCCAAAAATTACCATTTTTGGATATGTTGTAGGTATAGGTATGAGTGACCCCTATCCAAAAGTTCAGGTCAATTGGATGGCTGGATTGGTAAGGGCATGCAAAATACTATATGGTCTAGCCTAGGTATAGACCCCACCAAAATGGGTGCTGTGGTCAAACTACTTACCGAAATGGGTTCAAACAAATTTTTAAATAAACTAGACTTCACGGGCTACAACTTTGATATTGGCCACAGTTTCTGTAGGAGGTCCTAAGAAATTTTAATATTTAATTTAAAAGAGTCGAGTAAATAGGATAGAAAATTCAGAATTTAATAAACATGATCCAGCACGAATCTTGAAGCAAATCCAACGCCTCCTGGTAATCTTCTTCCTCCAGCCAAGGGCTGTGATTAGCCCGACCTGAACCATATTCCAGCCCTTTTTCCCGGCCACCCAGCCACCTCCCTGGCCGGCCACCACCGCCACCACCTTCGTTGAGGTGGGGGCTATCGCCGGGCGGCGGCACGGTCGCCGGAGGGGCGGTTTCTGGCCAACCCGAGTGGTATAAAAACCATGAAAAATCTGAAATTTTGCTCACACGATCCGGCTCAATTGAGCCCTATTTCTCTCCTATTTGATTCCTAAGATCTATCCATAGAAGGAGTAGAGGAGGACCTTGTTTGAGGTTCCACGACGGCGGTGGCGGCGGTTTGCTGTAGCGTTTTTCCTCTCTGGCGAACTTGCCCGATTCCTCGTTCTTCCACAAAAACCATTGATCTCATATGCAAATTTGACTGACAAGGTCGTTCTGAATGAGATGGATTAGTCAAAAATGAGAATAGGGGGTTGCATATGGGGTTTTATATTTTTTTCATGGGAGGGAAGGTGAAGGGGTGGTTGACCATGGTGGTTGGGCTCCTCTCATTAGTGTTGGGTGGCTGGAATTGATTGCATCTTCATCCCAATAGGCAAGGAAGATGAATGAGAGCAATGAGGAGATGAATGGAGTGACATGTGGTCTCCCTCCATAACTCCACTCTCTCTTTCTTCTTTCTCTCTCCTCCATTAAAGAGAAAACACCCATTTTATCTCTCCTACTCACCATGAACGAATTTGCTCATCTCCCTAGCCTATTGGTAGCCCATAAAATCATTATTAATAATTAGGATGGGGTTAGCCCAAGTGGGGGAAATGGGCTTGAGCTTGAGTTAGCCCATTTGGGCTAATTTGACCTATTTCAAGGATTGAGTTGACCTTGGTCAAATTTACCATTTGGGTTGACCCCAAGGGGTCCTTAGTGACCCATTGGCCTCCCCTAAGGTCTAGGTAGGGTTGGGTAGGGTTGACTTGGTACCGTGGAGGTCACTTGACCCATAGTAAGGGCACTTTGACCACTTTGGGGCTAGAGTTGACTTTGGTCAACTTAGCCACTTGGGTTGTCCCCAATGGGTCCTTTGTGACCCATTGACCTCACGTAAGGTCTAGGAAGACTTAGGTAGGGTTGGTTGGGCTTATTGGAGGTCACCTACCTCTTAATTAGGGCACATTGACCTTTTTAGGGCTAAGGTTGACTTGGGTCAACTTAGCCTATAAAGTTGACCACAATGGGTCTTGGGTGACCCATTGACTTCACCCTAGGTCTGGGAAGACCTAGTTAGGGTTTGTTGGGCACATTAGGGGCACATTGACCTTAGTTAGGGCACCTTGCCCATTTTAGGCCTAGGATGATCCTAGGTCAACTTGGCCACCCTGGGTTGATTTCAATGGGTCCTTAGGGCTCTAATGTACCTTCAAATGGTTTAGAGATATTGTGGTGGGTTCATGGAGTCATGGTGAAGCCCTATGGTCATCCTAAACTAGTGTTTAGAATTCTACTATTTGCAGACCATGGTGATCTCCACCTTCATGCCTAAGCTCACTTGATCTTCTTGGGCTTCTTAGGGTTTTGTCATGACCTAGTCATGAAAAAACCACTCCAAGGGGTCTAGCTGGAAATGGGATGTTACAAATCCAAATAAACAAAAACAAAAATTTCGTCCTCGAAATTCAAGTTAGGCCTGCGGGGTTTCTACTGAGGGTAACTGCTTGTAACATCCCATAGTAATTTGAATGTATACTTTACCCGGAGAGATCCGGGTACCTCCGCTGCATTAGATTCGGTGGCTCCCTGGTATGCTCCTCCTGCCCATGGTTCGTCTATAGGACCTTGACCAGTTGCACCTTCTTGCGCCGCAAGACCCGCACCGCTGTATCATCTATCCTGACCGGCTCATCTTGTTACCGATTGATCAAAATCTGTCGAGCCATCTATGCCAAGAACCTGCTATTCTGGCCGTAGTAGAGCCTTCCTAAGAAAGGAGATGTGGAATACATCATGTATACCCGCTAACTCTGGCGGTACATCCAGCCTGTAAGCCAATGGGCCGATCTGCTCCCGGATCCTGTAACACCCCATAATCCATGGACTGAGCTTCTTCCGCCCGTATACCCATGAGACTCCATGCACCAGACGTATCTTCAGGAATACACAGTCTCTATCCTGAAACTCTACTTAGCAATGTCACACCTCGTAATATTTGGTCGGTCTTCCCTGAGCATCTAGCATCCTATCTTTAATTAATCATACCTAGGTATCTAGGTTCTTCATAAATTTTGAGTCGAGTGCCTTTGGATCCTCGTCCAAGATCTATGACAGTGGAATCCTATACTTCCGCACGAGGGTAGAGAGCTGTGTTGAATGTCGGCCGACAGTCCAGATAATCCTGTACTGATCCTCTCTCCTTTGATGTACACCATCCATCCTGATTTGACACTGTCATCTTGAGCACACCCTGATAACAAACAAATACTCACAAATCTTATGAAACACCCACGAGAGTTTTCTTCCTGGTCTGGGTGACATTAGCTGCTTCGGCCAGTCTATCCTCGATGTTCCCTTTATACCTATGCCCGGAGTGGGGACGAGGAATCCTATTTATGAAAATCCCTAATTATACCCTCGAACATCTACTCCAACTTAGGAAGTGGCTGTAATAGTTCCCCAAAAACTCTTTCATATAGCCTACATCAAATGACGAACCTTACCATGTATCACCAAACCCATGACACCTTTCTTCACTCTGGGGGTACATGTTCTGAGATACACCATACTTCTGATGATACAACATAGCTATTAAATTTTTACCTTCTCAGATATCCTGAATCTTGTTACCCGTCATCTAATTTTACGTGATAATAGTTCATCCTCATAATTACTGCATCTTATTACCATGTCATTGTCTTGGTAATGCTACAGGTCGACATTCTAAACATGTGTTTACAAAATCTTATCTTCGCCCGAATAACATCAAATTATATCGACTTCAACCTCACTATGCTTGTTACGCCACATTTTCTAAATTAGGTCTAAGGAAACCCAAGTCAATACTAATTTGCCCAATAAACAAAGGACAAGTCCCCAATAAACAAAAGATAAGCCCCCAATACACAAAAGATAAGCCCCTACCAACCTTGGGCTAAGTATCTTTTATATTACCCTGTTATATCTATCCTAGATGGGTGCATAATCCCTAGGGAATCAATCTTCGACTTGGGGTTCCACCCTGAAACTCGTCAATATACTCCATACTTTAAACTCTATGAGTCACATTTACGACGACCTTATCGGGGTCAAAATGTTCCCAATCCCAAATGGGTATTTTCCAAACTTGAATTCCTATCCGAACCTCAGTGTTTGTCTCGTTGGTTGCCTCCAGGTAATTTTGTTACTGGTACAAAGGTCGAGAAAAAAGGTCTTCTGTCATTCTGCTAATAGATTATTGGTCTCAATTCTCCTTAAGGCCGCCTACCAGTTTGAGTAATCCTTGATTGGGACAGTAAGGACACCTGAGGTTATGTCTTAGGTAGTCATTCTCGTGCTAAAATCCTCCTTTATTCTCTTTGGGGATCTCCTTACCTTAACCATGTTCATACCCAAGGTCTATTTTCGACTAGCGAATACTATAAGTTATCGTGGTTAGTTATGAGTCCTACTGGGTTGAGTCTAACGCATTGACTAGAGAATTAGGATGAGATTTTCGCAGCCAGAGGTGTTCCCTGCTGGGGGCAGGGTTTATCGCGGGCTACAAAGAAGAATTCCAATTAATGAAGAAGTGGACTTTTACATGTAATTTCCCTTATGGGCACACCACTGCTTCCGCTGCTAGTTTGTCGTCAAACTAAGCTTGTGCGGGGGTGACCCAGGGTTAGTGGACTTCTAATTTTCTGATCGAGGTTTGCCTTTGATACCACTTGTAAGACCCCATTTTTTTTATTTTTAAAATCACCGGGTTCTTAGGCCCAGAACCGCCGCTTTGTGGTGACACTAACAAGCCCGGGAAGGTCGTCACAACAAAACGTCAATTCTGCCGGCAATATCGATCGCAGAAGTGTAGAATAAAGTATAAGAGTAAGAATGAACTCAAAACTAGTCCACAAGAATCACATGTATATAAAATAAATATCTCCACGAAGAGAGTGTCCACAACATTAATATATATAAAGTACTGAAAACAGGGCTCATGCCCAATACATCAAATCCTCACTACAAGAGTCTCTCAAGCGGAAGCAAAACTAATAAACTACTAGTGGTTGGGACTCACAGTCCCAGCTATCTGAACTCTAGTACTAGACTGCACCATCTCCAAGTGTGTTGACCTCCATGGCTGCTCCTCCATATTGGGCTCGACGTTCCCCTAAAATAATGTGGTTCGAAAACCGTTACTCTAAAAGACTAAGTCCTGTCACCCCCACCCCTCCCTCATGGCTCCTAGGCACCGAGCAGGGAGAAGGAAAGGGAAGCTATGAAGGTGGGGAGTAACAAATGTAAGACGGTGGCGACGGAACTAATCTAGTAGTTCTATGAGAATAACAGCAGATATACAAGTATGAAAGACAGAACATGAAATATGCAACCTTAACTTATATGAAAACACATAAGCTAAATGATCTTCTGCAAAGCTCCCATCGTATAAAAAGTCTCATACCAATTTATATGATGGGGTGTTAGTTTACAAGAAAACAATATTTATATACAGAATATAAACCTGAACTTATAAGCACGCTCACGCGAACTTATAAGCCAAGGGGTCGTTTTGCAGGGCCTATTGTATAAAGCGCCTCATACCACTTTATACAATAGGTGTCAGGGGTTGATGCAATGATGATGCTATGACATGCAAATATACTATGATGTGATCATTCAAGTGCAACTCACCCACCCGACTCTGTGAACACAGACCTTTAGTTCCCCCTTTCTGGAGTCGAACCTCCCAGGATACCTCCGTAGTGGAAAACGAAAACGGTGGGTTGGGCCTCGCCCACCTCTAAACCGGTATCAACACTACCAGTTAGACCTATCGTACGCCTCAACGCTGGTGCACTAAGCGGAGCTCCTGCATACTCTTGCCGGCTGGCGCCTTGGACTTTATTTGGCTAAGTGTAAAACCGCACCCGCCGAGTCAACATACTGGTGTCGGTGCGATGACTCTCCAATACCAAAGACCCACCACCTTATATCTTATGCACATACAATATTAATGTATTATCCACCGAGCTAAAGATCCCCGGACCATCCCGTCTGTTACAATCAACAACCGAGCCAAAGCTCATCGGGCCAACCTGTCCATCACCAAAACCCCCGGGCCTTCAGCCCGTGTGAATCAACCTAACATCCCGAGACATCAAGGTGAGTGAAAGTGAATCCCTAATTATGCTAGTTACTCTTGCAGGTTAGTTTGCCTACAGTTTAGATTAGCCCAGGACTGCACCCGGTATACCCGGTGAAGGGTTCTCAAAGGGCATTAGGAACTACGATGGGCTGAAACCCAAAGCTCCCTTTTGTAATACACTTATTATTATTGATTTCTACCCATGACCAATCCACTCTTTTATTTTAGTGTGACTCCCCTAAGTGTGTTTAATCTCTCCGAGCTAGCCTATTTCAGTTCTATATACTATATGTAGAACGTGTTAAGCTACATGGTGCTCCCATTAGGGGGTACCCCAGTTACTCATCCAACACATCCATTACAATTTATGGGAGTCTACCATAACCTATTTAGACTAACTCCAGAGTTTCATAATTTTCCTAATTATTTGGGCATTTAATCTAATTAACCTAAGACTCTGAATACCCTACTTTGAGCATAAAATGCACTTTTAATTCAGAAACAAATCACCACAAAATTATGATAAATACTAGGTAACATTTCTACAGCAAATCCAAGGTCTAAGAATTTTCAGAATTGTTTAGGCCCCAAATCCACAATTTAGAACATAAAGTCAATATTACCATTTTAAGAAGCATAGGCAACCAATATTGATCTAAAAATTATAATAAAAATCCAGTAAGTCCATCATGGTCTAAAAACACTCTACAAGTATTCTCCCAATTTTCCAGTGAACAGTAGCCCCCTAATTTAATTTTAAATCGATAATTCCATAGTCATTGATTATTGAAGCAAGTACTGTAAAAATTCATCTAATAATTATGAAAAAATTTCAAAGGATAGATAATGATCTAAAACTAACCCTAACCAAGTTTTAAAATTTTTCCAATACATGAGGGGGTCAGAATCTAATTAAAAGTAATCTTCCAAATTTATAACTTTGTTAAGCAAGTACTATTTTCAATCACTTAAAAATTATGAGAAAATTCCAGAGCTAGAATATTGACATGAAACACTCACTGACCTTGTTTCATAATTTTCATAGCAATATTGGGCTCTATTTCTACTTTTGATCAGAAATCCACAATTCATAATTTATGAAACAAGTACTTAAAATAATCATCTGAAAATTCCAATAAAAATACAAAAGGAACTAACATGATGTAAAACTTCCAAATACTAAATTTAACAACTTTTCAGTTGACAGAAATATCATAAAAAGCAAAATAATCTTAAGGACACAACTAGGGTTATTAAGGAAGTACTTATTTTATTAGCTCAAAAATTCCACCAAAATTATTTTAGGACTCTTTTTATCAGAGGAATACCCTGCCTAAGTTTCAAGTTATTGTGAGGTGTTTTGATTGCCTAAACCCAACTATTGGGCTTGTGCCCTATACTAGGATTTGGTATTTGAGGGGGTGAAAGGCTTCCAAATTCAATAAACTTCAACCAGAGGACCATACCCACCCTAGGATCCTTTCCACCAAATATCAAGTCATTCCAAGGTAATTTGACCCCATGACCTTCCAACCCTAAAAATTTCCATAGAAGGAGCCTACCCTAGGGTCTTAGGGCTACCATACCCCAAGCAACCCCAAATCCCATTGGAGGGTGTTACATGCCATATAAAATCAGTGGCCAAAATATCAGCCTCTGTTGAGGGGATTTAACCACTCAAACACCAAAAAGAGCACTTTGACCTAAATAACCCTATAAGGGTAAAGCTAGGGTTTGATCAATACCTAACCAAAACATCTCCAAATGAGATGATATTTATACCAGAGCCCTAACATTCCCTTTAATACCACCCACCCAAATTTTGGGTAGTTTTGAGAGGTTTAGGAAACCTAATTAATTTATTCATGGATTATTAAGTTTTTCAAAAACTATAGAAAATAGTTCTCAAAAAATTCACAGTTTTGGATATGTTCTAGGTATAGGTATGAGTGACCCCCATCCAAAATTTCAGGTCATTTGGATGGCTGGATTGGTAAGGGCACTCAAAATACTATCTGGTCTAGCCTAGGTATAGACCCCACCAAAATGGGTGTTGTGGTCAAACCACTTACCCAAATGAGTTCAAACAAATTTTAAAATAAACTAGACTTCACGGGCTACAACTTTGATATTGGCCACATTTTCTGTAGGAGGGCCTATGTAATTTTAATATTTAATGTTAACGAGTATAGTAAACAGGACAGAAAATTATGAATTTAATAAACATGATCCAACACGAATCTTGAAGCAGATCCAACGCCTCCTGGTCATCTTCTTCCTCCAGCAAAGGGCTGTGATTAGCCCGTCCTGGACCATATTCCAGCCCTTTTTCCCATCCACCCAGCCACCTCCCTGGCCAGCCACCACCGCCACCACCTTCGTTGAGGTTTGGGCTATCACCGGGCGACGGCATGGCCGTCGGAGGGGCGGTTTCCAGCGAACCCGTGTGGTATAAAAACCATGAAAAATCTGAAATTTATCTCACATGATCCGGCTCAATTGAGCCCGATTTCTCACCTATTTGATTCCTAAGATCTATCCATAGAAGAAGGAGTAGAGGAGGACCTTGTTTGGGGTTCGATGACGGCGGTGGCGGCGGTTTGCTGTAGAGTTTTTCCTCTCTGGCGAACTTGCCCGATTCCTCGTTCTTCCACCAAAACCATTGATCTCATATGCTATTTTGACTCACAAGGATGTTTTGAAGGAGATGGATTAGTCAAAAATGAGAATATGGGGCTGCATATTGGGTTTTATATTTTTTAATGGGAGGGAAGGTGAAGGGGTGGTTGGCCATGGTGGTTTGGCTCCTCTCATTAGTGTTGGGTGGATGGAATTGATTGCATCTTCATCCCAAGAGGCAAGGGAGATGAATGGGAGCATTGAGGAGATGAATGGAGTGACCTATAGTCTCCCTCCATAACTCCACTCTCTCTTTCTTCTTTCTCTCTCCTCCATTAAAGAGAAAACTCCCATTTTCTCTCTCATACTCACCATGAACGAATTTGCTCATCTCCTTAGCCTATTGGCAGCCCATAAAATCATTATTAATAATTAGGATGGGGTTAGCCCAAGTGGGGGAAATGGGCTTGAGCTTGAGTTAGCCCATTTGGGCTAATTTGACCTATTTCAAGGATTGAGTTTACATTGGTCAAATTGACAATTTGGGTTGACCCCAATGGGTCCTTGGTGACCCATTGGCCTACCCTAAGGTCTAGGTAGGGTTGAGTAGGGTTGACTTGGCACCTTGGAGGTCACTTGACCCATAGTAAGGGCATTTTGACCACTTTGGTGCTAGAGTTGACTTGGGTCAACTTAGCCTCTTGGGTTGTCCCCAATGAGTCCTTGGTGACCCATTGACCTCACTTATGGTCTAGGAAGACTTAGGTAGGGTTGGTTGGGCATATTGGAGGTCACCTGCCTCTTAGTTAGGGCACTTTGACCTTTTTAGGGCTAAGGTTGACTTGGGTCAACTTAGCCTCTAAAGTTGACCACAATGGGTCTTGGGTGACCCATTGACTTCACCCTAGGTCTGAGAAGACCTAGGTAGGGTTGGTTGGGCACATTAGGGGCACATTAGGGGCATATTGAACTTATTTAGGGCACCTTGCCCATTTTAGGCCTAGGATGATCCTAGGTCAACTTAGCCACCCTGGGTTGATTTCAATGGATTCTTAGGGCTCTAATGGACCTTCCAATGGTTTAGGGATATTGTGGTGGGGTCATTAAGTCATGGTGAAGCCCTATGGTCATCCTAAACTAGTGTTTAGAATTCTAATATATGTAGACCATGGTGATCTCCACCTTCATGCCTAAGCTCACTTGGTCTTCTTTGGCTTCTTAGGGTTTTTTCATGACCTAGTCATGACAAAACCACTCCTAGGGGTCTAGCTGGAAATGAGATGTTACACAGGGAGGTGGTCGGATTGCTCTAGGAAGATTCAATCGCAGCCCTTGGCTCAACGGGAACGATGACCCAGAACTGTTGGATTTGTAACATCACATTTTCAACTAGACCCCTAAGATGGTTTTGTCATGACTATGTCATGACAAAATCCTAGGAAGCTCAAAGAGACCATGTGAACTTAGGCTTGAAGGTGAAAATCACCATGGTCTACAAATAACACTTTTCAATTACCTAGCCAAGGGTTTGACTTTTGGGCCTCACCATGACTCTTTGACCCTACCATAACATCCCTAGCCCTTTAGAAGGTTCATTGGGTCACAAAATACCCATTGGGGTCAACCCAAAAGGTCAAGTTGACCAAACATCAACCCTAACCCTAAAGTGGTCAAACTGCGTTAATTAAGGGTCAAGTGTCCAACAAGTTGTCAAACCAACCCTACCCAAGTCTCCCTAGACCTTAGGAGAGGCCAATGGATCACTAAGGACCAATTGGGGTCAACCCAAAAGGTCAAATTGACCAAAGTCAACTCAACCTTAAAATAGGTCAAACTAGTCTAAATGACATAACCAAGCCCAAGCCACTTGGGCTAAGCCCAATTTGAGTGGCCCATTAACTTTAGGAGGCTAATATTTATATGGAATGCCACTTAAATTTTGGAAGGGGTGACTCGGAGAGAGAAAATGGGAGTCTTTCCCTTAATGGAGTCAGTCACAAAATTTATAGGCCTTTGGGTCTAATTTATTTTAAAATTTGTTTCAACCCATTTGGGTCAGTGGTTTGACCACAACATTCAAAATGGTGCAGTCTATACATAGGGTTAGTCAGAGAAAAAATTGAGTGCCCCATCAATCCAGCCATCCAAATTCCTTGAAATTTGGAATGGATGTCACTCTTACCTATTAATCAAACATATCCAAAAATGGAAATTTGTGCAAAACATTTTTCTATAGTTTTTGTAAATATTTAATAAATCATGTATGATTTAAGTTTAGGGTCTAATGACCTCATATTTCCCCAAAATTTTGGTGGATGATACTTAGGGTCATGATATGACCCTGGTAAAAATCTTAGCCCAATTAGGGTTGATTTGATTAGGTTTTGGTGTGACCAAAATTTGTCCCTTAAGGGTAAATTTGGGCAAAAGGGTGTTTGGGGCATGGAGGGGCCAATTCTCACCCAAAGGGGATTGGACTTTGGCCAGAGCCTCAAGGTCAGTTAAAACACCCTCACTTGGAGTTTGGGGTGGATTAGGGTGGATTTGTCCTAGGACCCTAGTTCAAACCCTAAGGTTGAACTTTGGGGGTTTGTGAAGGACATATGGTGATATGTCCTTGTATGGACTTGAAGTTTAGTCCATGTGATCTTAGGGTGGTGAATAGCCCTATGAAGAAATTTTATGACATTTAGACACATGCACGTAACTTTAATCAATTGGAATTTTTTTTGTCCTATACCTCTTTATCGAAAAATTGAAAGGTCATATGACCTTGGATCTTTATGAAATTTTGGCAGAAGAGTTTTTATAACAATATGAGCCTATGGAATTTATTATAGGATGTTTGGAAGATAGTAGCTCACACTTATATTTATAACCATTCATGTTGCCCTTTTGATGATTTTGAATTAATCATTGTTAAATTAACATAGAATGTTTTGAAACTCTGGCAATGTTGATTAAATATCATTTATATGCACTAGTCAATAATTTAGAATGATTGGACCTTATCTCATAGTACTTCATGTGTTAATTGAATTAGTGCACCTTGTCTTGATGAATATATAATAAATACTATATCTTGTCGGATAATTAAGTTTCTTGGCCAGAGAAACTTTTAGGGCATATTAAAGCTTGGGAAATTATTACATATTGTTTGGAAGAGATTACAAGTATGTTTCTTCACAAAGTGCCCTATTAGGGATTTATTCGAAGTATTTTTCTATATAGCTTGCTGACCTTGGAATTTTATAAAACTTAGTCAGTAATGTTTTATGATCATATTAAAGCATTGGTAATTTTTGTATAATTTTTGGATAATGTTTGGTGGTATTTCCCTATTTACCTTTATTTATTGCAATTATATTGAATTAATTAATTAGAAGCTAATACATTTATGAAAATTTGTGAAACTTGGTTTTCTCTGATATTTTAGTATCATATAGTGTTGATAATATTTTGGTGGTCATCTCTTAAGGAAATATTGTACTTCATGTTCAAAACCACCAATGGTCTAATTTTGGGGAAAATTTAATAAATGCTAAATTAATTAGGAAAATTACAAGTTTCTGGATTTAGTCTAAATATGTCATGATAGACCCCCAGTAATAATTCTAGGTCATTTGGATGAATATTTGAAAGGGTCACCACTCATGCTCATCATATAGCTTAGGTTGGTCTGCATATAGTAAAACTGAGGAATTGTGATAGCATGTAGGAAGAACATGAGGAGAAGTTGATGCGTACTACCATTACTACATAACGACGATTCGAGGATGGATTTTAGTTTACTTCCGCTTAGATGTTGTGAGTTGTGAGTGAGTGATCATTTGTATTAGACATGTACCGGGCTTAAGCCCTTTTATTTTCTACTCTCTTTCATACTTTGTACCCATTGTGGACTATTGCTATTTTATATATATTGATAGTGAGTTGTGATCCGTTGACTTGTATTACTTACTACTTCTTTGGTTATCACTAATCCTGTAACGTCCCAAATCGCGCTAGGCCCCTCGCACGAGTTTTGATTCAAGAGACTTGACTCGGGCTCGGGGCGCACTGGCAAAAGGTATCAAGTGCGTTGGATGGAGTGTAGGGTTGAGTGATATCCAACGGATCGAAAGGAAATGGCCTAAGGGAAAATTGTCGAGAATGCCTAGTGATTCTTGCCGATCGTCGAGTATCGATGAGAATACTCAACGCACTCAACGGAAGATTTCCGATAAACATGGCCTAAGGGAAAATCGTCGAGAATGCCTGGTGATTCTCGCCAATCGTCGAGTATCGCTGAGAATACTCAACGCACTCAACGCCAGATTTTCGATAAGCATGGCCTAAGGGAAATTCGTCGAGAATGCCTGGTGATTCTCGCCGATCGTCGAGTATCGCTGAGAATACTCAACGCCAGATTTCCTATAAGCATGGCCCAAGGGAAAATCGTCGAGAATGCCTGGTGATTCTCGCCGATCGTCGAGTATCGCTGAGAATACTCACCGCACTCAACGCCAGATTTCCGATAAGTTCGACTAAGGGAAAATCGTCGGGTATCATTGTTGATAGCCGACGAATTCGTCGAGAATGCCTGACGATTCTCGCCGATCGTCGAGAATGACAGATGATTCCCGCCGAATTTGACTTGTGCGTTTTCTTCGCCCACGCAGATTCGCCGGCTTGTACAGGCGGACCGAACCGGATTTTGGTATTCGCGCTCGATGGTTCCTTGGATCGGGTCACTTCAATATGACCCATTATGGGCGGTCCAATGAGGCGTTGATACGTGGCAAAAGATGTAACCTAATACATCGGCTTATAAAAGGGAGTTAAAGCCGAACCCTAGCTTTTGCGGCGATCGACCCTTGCTGTCATCGTGGATCTCGTGAAACCGACGGAGCCGAGGGAAGCAGGAGGAGCTCTTAGAGGCGGCCTTCTTTCTCTCTCTCCCTCTCCTTCCTTTGCCGTGAAGAACAACCGCACCAAGCGAGAGATGCCGCAAAGAAGAACGACTAGATCCATGGTCGGGAACGGTGGTACCGCTGGAAACGAGGTGAGCTTCCTCCCCTCTCCCTTGGTGCTAGATCTGTAGATATATTCTAGGAGAGATATCGACTCCATAGAGTCTTGATGGTGAGAAGGAGATTTCCTAGGAAAGTCATGCCTAGGTTTGTTTTCTAGGCTTTAGCCCCCTCCAACCTCTTCATCTTTCAAAGTGAAGATGAGAGAAGGATTCGTGGAGAAATATGGCTTCGTGAGGGTGAATAAGGGTGGACGATTTTCAGGAGGAGATTTTGGAAGTTTGGTGCAAGGAGGAAGATGAACGGATGCCATTCATCTCACCTTAAGATGCGTGCAGAAATCTATTTTCTACACGCAGCGACCTTCGTGGCCAATTTCGGGGGTGTTCTGGTCATATATGGGTTTTTTACTAAACACAAAAGTCGTATCCCTCGAAATTATCTTTCCAACAAGTGGTTGCACGTTCCCAGGCGACCTGTAGCCACGGGAAAGTCTGTTCGAATCTGCTGCAATTGTGGGGGGGGGGGGAATTCCACCCAGGAAATCTATATCCTGTACGCGGCAGGCTTCGAGTGAATTTATGGTGTGATGCGATCAAATCTGGGCTTTCAACTAAACTTAAAATTTGTAGCCCTTGAAATTATCTTTCCAACGAGTGGTTACACGCACTCGTCGGATTTTGGTAGCCTCGTGAATCCTTGGTCGAAGTTGCTGCCCGGATTAAGGCTGCACCTAAATTCTGTGCAGTGTAACGTGGAATGTGATGTGGTGGAATTTAATGTTGCGATCCAACTCGAGGTTTAGGTGGACTCTTTTGACATAATCATCATAGTGACGTGATAAGTTGAGGTTATAAATCTAAATTCATATAACGAGTTGTGGACAAGTTTAATTGAAGGAAAGAACCTGATATAATTGGGTAGATATAATCGGATAAATGTATAAATGATTTAACTATGGCCATGATATATGTTGGATGGATAAAAGGGAATTTGTAATCCAATACTTAGAGGGTCGTCTCCCTACGGGTAGCATTTTGGAAGTAACAAGTGCGGTGTTGACTGTCACTAGTTGGAATGAGATTGAGATGAGTAAAGTTGGACGGTTGGGCTTGACCCTCGGTGTTCATGTCCCGAGGCTCCTTCCGCATTTGATGGATGGTTGGGCTTGGCCCTCGGTGTTCACGTCCCGAGGGTCCTTCCATGCCATGATATTATGAAATTGCATGTGGTGTGAGTCGACACATGGTGTCGTAATCCCGGGTTAAGGATAGTGTGGCAGGTCTACGGGCTCGCCAATCGTCACACCGATGGGAGTCGACAGCTAGACCTTGGACGGTTGGGCTTGGTCCTCGTGTTCTTTTCCGAGGCTCCTTCTGTGTCACGCATAGGACAGTTCGGGGATAGGATCTTGGTGCTCACTTACCCAAGAGAACCCGCTAAGCCGTTGTACGCATGTGAGCTCCGTTGTTGTGTCCTTAGCGTTGAGGCGTACGGAGGCCTAGGCAAGGTAGTGTGGAGACCAGCCTAGTAGTGGAGATGCCCGCTCTACTGTCACCATTTGGCCACGACGGTTGACGCCTGAGAGGTTGGCTAGCTGCTCGAATAGTGGGAACTATAAGTCTGTGTCGACATAGCGATTGCATGTGCTTGATCATGGGTGTGTCATTGCATTGCATTCATAGCATTACACTTCATTGCATACATAAGACCCTCATCGTATAAGTTTGTATGGACACTCCTATACGATGAGTTACTTATTGCCTAACGACCCTCAACTTATATGCTTGTATGGGCATCCATATAAGTTGAGTTACTTACTGTTATAGCTATATACTCTCTTGCTGCTGTAGATAGTAGATTTGTAAAATAAGATCTTGTTTCTTATACACTACTGCTGTTGCTGCTTATGATATGTATACTCGCTTCACCTGTTGTACTACTGTTATTTATATATTGTACCTGTTCCTTTCTCCGCCCGGTGCCGAGGAGTCGTCGGGGGAGCGGATGTGAAGCCACTTAGTCTTTATGACTAACGGTTGCTACGTCTTCCTTTTTAGGAGGAAACCCCGCAGGTGGAGCAGCAGGCTATGCAGCTGGACAGCCAGGCCAGGACGACAGGGCCTGAAGGGACGGTACCGTCGCTACCGTCGGTTATAGATGTGAGTGAGAGAGATTTTGTTGTAGCCCTTCGGGGCAATTATATTTACGTACTCTGATTATGTAGAAGCTTGTTAGCTTCTCTCTTGTTATGCTTATGGATATATGATTATTGTGGATTGACTTTCTTATATTAGTATGGTTGGGTTGGCAATTATGTGTTGATATTGGTTGTTGCCGGCAGAATAGGCGTCTTGTGGTACAGGCTAGCCCGAGTGCTAGTGTTACCGCAAGGCGGCTGTTCTGGGCATAAGACCCCTCTCGTGTCGTGTCTTGTGTTCCGGGAGGGGGGTCTTACAAATGGTATCAGCTTGCTACGATCCTCCAAGGCGAAAGTCACTTAACAATGGTGCCACCCCTATTTGATTAGTCAGTTTGGGGACAAGCTGACTTAGCGGAAGCAGTGGTGTGCCCATATGTAATTCACACTAAGTTGTCCATCTTTAACCTTAGATTAGCAAACCTAACCCTAGGTTTATACCTTATGTGTAGATCCCAGTACATGCTGAGCTAGTAAGGGGCACCCCCGCCCCGTCCGTACCTACACAATTCCAATAATCAGAGCTGGGGCAGACGCTCACAGCTATTTTGGATGCCTTTAGGTCCCAATCTCAGCAGGCACCTGTACAACAACAGGGTCCGGGATCTAGTTGGTTAAGCGTTTTCCGAGCTCTCTCCCCTCCGCTTATATTGGGACAGAGTCAGCGGTGCGTACGGAAGAGTGGCTCAACACCATACAAGAGTTGTTGGCAGGAATAAGATGTCCAAACAACATGGCGGTGACCCTTGTGGTGACGCTCTTAGAGCTACACGCCAAAAGGTGGTGGAAGTCCCTCATGGGCTCCTCTTTTCATGGAAGAGTGTACACAAACATTAGTTGGAGCGAATTCTTTGAAGCCTTCTTAGAGCATTTCATCCCCTCGGCTGCTCGGGATGGTCTGGAAGAGAGATTTTTGCAACAAAAGCAAGGGTCTATGTCGGTGACGGAGTACCAATGGGAGTTTCAGCACCTGGCTAGATTCGCTGACTCCTATGAGCTGGATGATAGAGGGTATGCCAAACGATTCTACAAAGGCTTGCGAGATCACCTAAGGCAAGCCATTTTGTTTATAGCCGACTCTAGTCTGGCGGAGATTATTGATATGGCGAAGAGATTGGAAGCAGACCACTTGGGATGTGGTAAGAGGCCAGCGGAGGGAGTGATGAAAGTCGGCCCCAGCAATAGAAGGAGATTCAACAATAAAAGAGGAAGAGGATATCGGAGGGGTGGCAGGCGTTTCCCCCAGAACTTTAGAGAGGAGCGCCCAGTTCTGCAACCGCCAGCATTACCTCCACATCCACAAATTCAGCAACACGACGAAAGGCAGGAACGGGTGTGCTTTGAATGCAACCAACCGGGCCACATTCTACGCTACTGCCCGCAACTGTTTGGAGATGCGCCTTTCGCTCTCCCTCCAGCAGCCCCGCGGGGGAGAGGGTATGTGTGTGGTCAAGGACGAGGACCACGAGGAAGGAACCCCGGACCCGCTCGAGATCAGATGTATGCCTTGGACATGACTCAAGAGCGGAATCCTCAAGAGATGATTGCAGGTACGATTTGAATTAGTCATTTTGCTTCCATTAATATTCTCTAGTGGCTTAAGATATACTAGACGTCTAGCTTGAGTATTATTAAATGACACTTAGGCACCGTGATGGTCGGCGAGAAACCGGCTTATACGTTATTTGAAACCGGCGCTTCACATTCTTTCATGTCCGAAGACTTCATCAAGAATATACCCGGAGTGAAGTATTTCACTGGTATTGCCCGAAGAGTACGCCTCCCAGACGGATCTGAGATGACGGCAACCGCGAAGTGTGAGCTAGAGATAACCATTGGGGGAAAGACCTTTGATACCCCTTCCACAATTTTGCGAATACCAGAATTTGACCTCATCCTGGGTATGGCGTGGCTGGATTGGCACCATGCAAGAATCGACTGTGCGGAGAAGTGCATCTATTTGAGACATGGGGATACTGATGTAGTCTTCCAAGGTATAAATTTCGCACCACGAATATTGTTATCCTCAATCCAGACCATGAAGGCTCATATGAGAGGGGATGAAGTCTACATGATATGTTTCGAACTAAAAGAGATGAAGGTAGATGTGAAGGATGTGCTGGTAGCACGGGATTTCCCTGAGGTATTTCCTGAGAAATTGCTAGGGTTACCCCCGTATAGAGAAGTGGATTTTCAGATTAAGCTTGTACCAGGAGCTAAGCCTGTCTTCAGGACCCCTTATCGGATGGCCCCAAAAGAACTTGCGGAGTGTAGAGTTCAACTGCAGGAGCTGGTAGAATCAGGGTTTGTTCACCCCAGCTCATCACCTTGGGGAGCCCCTGTTCTATTCGTCAAGAAGAAAGATGGAACCCTGCGTTTATGTATAGACTATCAGGAACTCAACCGACTGACAATACGGAACACCTACCCGTTACCTCGGATCGATGAGTTGTTCAACCAACTGGTGGGAGCGCATTGGTTCTCCAAGCTAGATTTGCGCTCGGGGTACTACCAATTGATAATACAGGAGGATGATATACAGAAAACGGCTTTCAGCTCAAGGTACGGCTTATATGAGTTCACAGTGATGCCGTTTGGGCTCACCAATGCCCCATCAGCTTTCATGAGCTTGATGAATAAAGTGTTTGAGCCCTACTTAGATGTCTTCGACATTGTGTTCATTGATGACATCTTAGTCTACTCGAAGACGGAGGAAGAACATGCCAGACATTTGGCCTTAGTTCTGGAGAAGCTAAAAGAGCACGCCCTGTTCGCCAAATTTAACAAGTGTGAATTCTGGCTTAGGGAGGTGGCTTTCTTGGGTCACGTAATCAGTGGGGCTGGACTAGCTGTAGATCCGGCCAAGGTGCGTGTCGTGAAGGAGTGGTCGCCTTTGAAGTCGGCGGCCGATGTGAGGAGTTTTCTTGGACTTGCCGGATACTACCGCAAGTTCATAAAAGGATTCTCCAAGATTGCCCTTCCGCTTACTTCCTTGACAAAGAAAGGAGTGACATTTGAGTGGACACCCCAGTGTGAAGCGGCATTCTAGGAATTGAAGGATAGACTTACCTCCGCCCCCATCCTTGTCCTTCCGTCTGGGAAGGAAGGATTCCAAGTTTATACGGACGCGTCTTATTAGGGGTTAGGAGCGGTGTTGATGCACCACGGGCACGTAATTTCTTATGCTTCAAGACAATTGAAGAATCATGAAATCAATTAC
The DNA here is from genome assembly GCA_039513925.1 of Platanthera zijinensis. Classification (NCBI taxonomy): domain Eukaryota; kingdom Viridiplantae; phylum Streptophyta; class Magnoliopsida; order Asparagales; family Orchidaceae; genus Platanthera; species Platanthera zijinensis. The sequence goes on from CM077079.1 coordinate 150,884,239, forward strand.
CCGGTGCATGATTTGGAGCTAGGAGCGGTGGTGTTCGCCTTGAAGGTATGGAGGCATTATCTATACGGCGTCCACTGTGAAATCTTCTCGGATCATAAAAATTTGAAGTACGTCCATACCCAGAAGGAATTGAACTTAAGACAACGGCGGTGGTTAGAGTTTCTATGCGACTATGAGTTCACCTTGAACTACCACCCCGGAAAAGCAAACTCGATAGCCGATGCGTTGAGTAGGAAAGTACTCGGCTTGATCCCAGAATCTCGATTGATGAGCATGGAGTTGGCACGGATGATCGAGGAGATGGACATCACCTTAATATTTAAGGCTTCTTCGGAATATACGGAGTACCTGTCCAGCATAAGCATAGTTTGTGATATCCGGGACCGGATCCGAGTGGAGCAAGGATTGGATGCGTCTTTGGCCCCGACAATAAAGTTAATCGAAGAAGGGACTACCGACGAGTACACACTAAAGGACGGCCTCTTTTACTTTCGCGGCCTACTCAATATTCCCAAAGGTGGCAGAATCTGGGAGGATATTATGAGAGAAGCACATTGCTCTCAATATTCCGTGCACCCAGGAATTTCAAAGATGTACGCCGGCTTACGGATGACGATGTGTTGGCCAGGAATGAAGAAGGATGTCCGGTACTTTGTCACACATTGTGAAGCCTGCCAAAGAGTGAAGACGGAATGTAGGAGCCCCAGTGGCCTGTTGCAGTCGTTGCCAATCCCCGAATGGAAGTTCGAGGATATCTCCATGAACTTTGTAAATGGGCTACCTCGCTCCCGCTCAGGAAATGATTCAGTGTCGGTGATCGTTGACTGCCTGACGAAAGTTGCCCGATTCATTCCTATGAAGAAGGAGGCTCATGTGGACGTCTTAGTACATCTTTATGTGGAACAGTTTGTACGGTATCACGGCGTACCTAAGACGATAGTTTCGGACCGTGATGGTCATTTTACCTCCAAGGAGTGGAAGGCGGTACAGGCATATTTGGGCTCGCGCCTTACCTTCAGCACCGCATTTCATCCACAGACGGACGAGCAGTCTGAGCGGACCATCCGAACATTGGAGGATCTGTTGAGGTTGTGTGTGATAGATAGGGGAGAGCCGTGGGAAAGACTCTTGCCATTAGTGGAATTATCCTACAACAACAGCCATCAAGCTAGCATTGGCATGACACCCCATGAAGCCCTATATGGAAGGAGGTGTAGAACCACCTTGTCTTAGGTGCAAGATGAATACCCGAAGACTTTGGGTGTTGAATATATAGATGACATGAATGCGGTGTTTAGGTTGATACGGGATCATATGTTAGAGGCGCAAAGTCGGCAGGCAAAGTATTATAACGTTAAACACCGGATGGTGGAATTTCAAGTGGGAGACAAGGTGTTTCTGAAAATCCGACCGATGCATGGAGTATCACGAGTACGAGGAGTGAAGAAGCTCAGCCCACGGTATGTTGGACCCTATGTTATAGTGGAAAAGATTGGCCCTTTCGCCTATCGGCTGGAGCTACCGCCCGAGTTAGAAAATCTCCACGACGTGTTCCATGTCTCGTCGCTTCGAAAGGCGCTGTTGCGGCCCGAATAATACATCCCCACGACTGATGGTGTTGTGGCGTCTGACAGATCTGTGCGACTGGAGCCGGTACGAATCATTGATAATGAGATAAGAACCCTGCGCCGCAAAAGTGTGCCTCTGGTAAAAGTATTGTGGTCTAATCATGGGATGGAAGAATTTACTTGGGAGCCGGTGGACTTGATGCAGAAGCGCTACCCGGAGCTGTTCTTCCAAGGTAACATTTTATAGCGCATATTATTTTGTACTTGCATCCCCATAGCCCTAGCCTGATTTCGAGGACGAAATCTTTTATTTTGTTTATAGGATTTGTAACGTCTCAATTCGCGCTAGGCCCCTCGCACGAGTTTTGAGTCAAGAGACTTGACTCGGGCTCGGGGCGCACTGGCAAAAGGTGTTAAGTGCGTTGGATATAGTGTAGGGTTTAGTGATATCCAACGGATCAAAAGGAAATGGCCTAAGGGAAAATCGTCGAGAATGCCTGGTGAATCTCGCCGATCGTCGAGTATCGATGAGAATACTCAACGCAGTCAACGCCAGATTTCCGATAAGCATGACCTAAGGGAAAATCGTCGAGAATGCCTAGTGATTCTCGCCGATCATCGAGTATCGCTGAGAATACTCAATGCACTCAACGTCAGATTTCTGATAAGCATGGCCTAAGGGAAAATCGTCGAGAATGCTTGGTGATTCTCGCCGATCGTCGAGTATCACTGAGAATACTCAACGCACTCAACGCCAGATTTCCTATAAGCATGGCCCAAGGGAAAATTGTCGAGAATGCCTGGTGATTCTTGCCGATCGTCGAGTATCGCTGAGAATACTCAACGCACTCAACGCCAGATTTCCGATAAGTTAGGCTAAGGGAAAATCACCGGGTATCATTGTTGATACCCGACGAATTCGTCGAGAATGCCTGACAATTCTTGCCGATTGTCGATGACAGATGATTCCCGCCGAATTTGACTTGTGCGTTTTCTTCACCCAGGCAGATTCGCCGGCTTGTACAGGCGGACCGAACTGAATTTCAGTATTCGCGCTGGATGGTTCCTTGGACCGGGTCACTTCAATATGACCCATTATGGGCGGTCCAATGAGGCGTTGTGTAACACCCCTATCCGTCGCATAACATATAGTAGTAGGTCCGGCCGGGGCCCGACGCCATATACTACGGACAGACCGATTGGTTACGCGTTGAAACCATACAACCAATCACCAACGTCCTACACAGAGTCATTCTAGCGGAAGCAATTTATTAAGTTGCGCAAATACAAGAACCCTGCCAAGCAAGAATGTCCACTACTTAAACAACAATAGGAATAAATAATACAAAAGTACCGGCCTTATGGCCTTACAATGTTTGCTTAACAAAACATGTCTAATATACTTCGGCTCGCAGGCCGGCCATACATGAAATAAACGGAAAGCATAAAAGGGTTAGGCCTTCGAAGGCCAGCACCGCAACATGGGCTTTAGCCCGCTATTTTCCGCTCGGCTCCGCAGCACCTGCAAGCACAAACCACCGCCCGGTGGCAAACAAAAGCAACAGTCAGCAATGCTGACCAAATTATAACGATCCCGCCCCCAAAATTCGGGGCGGCGATGCTCTTCCCCTGCACTTTATTAGTAGGCAACAACAATAGTGTAAACACACTTCAACACAGGCGTAGGCTCGCACGGCCATACACCCCATGCACTCAGGGCACATTCACGGCGAACCGGCCAACGTCACGTCAATTCAAGCCATAGACGTTCCCGTTCCACCACCGCCTCTTGGACGGCCAACCATATGAGCATTTTGCCTTCCTGGCCTTGGTCACGACAATTTAAGCCATAGACCGCCGAAGACCCTCATCCATGCCAATGGTCCGACCGAACGACATAGACCGAGTACGGTTCCGCCTGACCCGTGCTGATATCGCAACGGCAATTTAAGCCATATGCGCAGGTCAAGACTCACCGAGTCCCGTTTCCGCCACAACAATCACATAACCCGGTTATGTTCACATTGGCTCCCCGGCCATCGTGTTGGCAAAACTCGCTTTTGCCAAGTTTTCCTTGGAGTTAATCTCCAAGGCTCCCTGTTGCAATCTACCACGTAGAAAACCCGAAAAATGCCCAAACACCCAGAGTCTTCCCCGGTTCAATGCAATGCAACATCACCGATCCGGCTTTACTTGTCCGGATAGGCTTCACACATAATGCCTATGTCCGTTTTCGCATACGGACTCTACACAAGGGGGACTTTACATATCTACCCCAAGAAACGCTCCAACTCTTCGCTCACTCGCGAGAGAGGGCTTCCTATGCAAAGGGAAAAAGGGCTTCACATGCCCAAGGATGAGAAATCGTTAACCATGCGTTTTTCCGCGGCGCCATCAAAAACTATGCGGTTGGAAAGCACCGCAACGGCGTCACCTCCGCGGATCTGGACTCGGATCGCGATTCGGAGCTCCGAAGCTCCTCCAGCAGCCGGATCTTGGATTCCTCCTTCCTCCTTGCTCTCCCTTCTCTCTAAACTCTTAGAGAGAGAATGACTAAAGGAAATGAGGATTCCCAACCCTAAATCCCGGCTAAAACCACCCAGGAGCAGCCCCCCACCGTCGGATCCAAAGTCAAGGAAACGAACGGCCAAGATTAGATCTGAAATCATAAAATCTGGGCCGAACACGGGTTACAACACGGCCGTGTTACCCATTCGTCGTCTCGACCAATACGAAAAACCAGCACACGGCCTTTGACACGGCCTTCGACACGGCCGTGTCACCTGTGACACGCCCGTGTCGAGACCCGTGTCACGCCCCCCCCCCCCCCCCCCCGTGTGCAATCAGCCAGCTTTCCCAACCCGAGAAGGACACGGCCTGCGACACGGCACCCGACACGCCCATGTCGAAATTGACACGCCTGTGTCAGGGCCCATGTCATGGCCCGTGTGCCTTCCTCAGAAAACAGCCCAAAGTGACATGCCCGTGTCCGAGGCCGTGTGCCTGACACGCCCTGGGACACCCCGTGTCCTAGGCCGTGTTCCAGCCTTCTACGATCGTCGACCGCCAAAGCGTCGACCGCACGACCCGTGGCCGAACACGCCCTGACACGGCCTCCGACACGCCCGTGTCGAGACCCGTGTCACCTGCTTCAAAACCCCATCTTGGCTTAAAAATGCCACCCGTCTCTCTTTTGAGTTTCGGGGTGTTACAACTCTCTCCCCCTTAAAAGAATTTCACCCACGAAATTACTAAAGGAAAGTAAACATAAAACCAAGAGCGGTACCTGAGCGAAATAACTATGGGTACTCCTCCAGCATGGTCTGCTCCTGTTCCCAAGAGAGCTCCTCACGGCCGCAATTGTCCCAACGGACCTTGACCATTCGGATCTCCTTGTTACGAAGTCGCTTAACTTAGGAGTCTTCAATACGAACGGGCTTGATCCTATTCGTCAGCCCTTCGTCCACCGGTACTTGATCAACTGCGATCACCTGCGAAGGCTCTTGCACCGCCTTCCGCAATACAGAGATGTGGAACACATCGTGTAGTCCACTCAACTCTACCGATAACTTCAAACGATAAGCCGCTTCGCCGACCCGCTCAAGAATCTCAAAGGGTCCAAGGTATCTTGGGCTCAGCTTCTTCAAGCGTCTCACCCGCGAAACACTCTTGAACGACTTTACTTTCAACTACACCCAATCGCCCACCGCGAACTCCACATTCCGATGCTTGGCATTGTAGTACTTAGCTTGCCTATCCTGAGTGATCAGCAAACGCTCTCGAATGATCCGCACCAAAGAAGTAGCATTTTCCACCTCCTGCTTCTTGTACAACCTTGCCTCACCCGTTTCAAGCCACGATAATGGCGTGCGACACTTCCTACCATACAGGGCCTCGAAGGGTGCCATTTGTATACTCGCTTGGTAGCCATTGTTGTACGCAAACTCCACCAAATACAGGTGGTCCTCCCAATGCTTACCGAAGTCCAGAACACACATGCGTAGCATATCCTCCATCGTTCTATTGACTCTCTCGGTCTGCCCATCCGTCTGCGGATGGAAGGCTGTGCTGAACTTTAATTTTGTTCCCAGCATTTGCTGCACCAATCTCCAATCATTTGACGTGAACCGCCCATCGCGATCACTCACAATGCTACGGGGCACGCTATGCAGCCTAACAATACTATCAACATACAACTTTGCCAATTTCTCCACTGGATCATCCTTCCTATGCGGAATGAAGTGTGACACCTTTGTTAGCCGGTCTACGATCACCCAGATGGCGTCGTTCACTTTCTGCGACCTTGGCAACCCATGCACAAAGTCCATAGATATGTCGTCGAATTTCCACTCTGGTATAGGCAAGGACTTCAGAAATCCTCCCGGCTTTTGGCACTCCGCCTTCACCAAGGCGCACGTTTGGCATTTAGCCACGTACAACGCCACGTCTTTCTTGAGCCCCGGCCACCAAAACAACTTTTTGAGATCACGATACATCTTCGTGCTCCCTGGGTGGATTGAGTACTTGGTATGATGAGCCTCGTACATCAACTCCGCCTGGAGGTTACCCCCACTTGGGACGCACAACCGATGATCCTTCCTTAACAAACAGTCTACTACCGAGAACTGGGAATTTGACCCATCCAGAGCAGCCTCTATAAGCTCCTTCATGGAGTCATCTAACTCCAATGCCTGCCAAACCCGGTCAGCCAGGTCATACTGAACTTCTGTCCAGTTTAACATTGCTTTGGCGCTCGTCTGCCTGTCAACGCAACAGATCTCAAGCTCCTCCAACTCCCGTATCAGCCGCTCATCATGCACCGACAACCAGTTGGCTTGGACGGGAGCCCTGCGACTCAACGCATCTACAACTGCATTGCCCTTCCCGGGTACATAATGAATTTTGAAGGTGTAGTCCCCCAGGAACTCCATCCACCTCCTCTGCCTCATATTAAGGTCATTTTGATCCAACAAGTACTTTAGGCTCTTGTGATCGGTGTATATATCGACTCTTATGCCGTATAGGTAGTGCCTCCACAACTTGAGTGCAAATATCACGGCCGCCAACTCCAAGTCATGCACCGGATAATTTCTTTCATGCACCTTCAGCTGACGCAATCCATACGCAATCACACTTCCATGCTGCAACAGCACGCAGCCCAAAGCACTACCTAAAGCGTTGCTATACACCTCAAAGCCCTCGGTCCCACTCGGCGAGCTAAGCACTGGCGCCGTGGTCAACTGTCTCTTCAGCTCCTCAAACGCTTGCACGCACTCCTGTGTCCATAAGAATCTCTGATCTTTCCTTGTCAACTTCGTGAGAGGTAGCGCTATCCGCGAGAAGTTCTCTACGAAGCGCCTGTAATATCCGGCAAGCCCGAGAAAACTACGGACTTCCGCGATAGAAGACAATGCAGGCCACTCCCGTATCGCAACGATCTTCGCCGGATCCACCGCTATACCTTCCCCACTAACAATGTGACCAAGGAACGCAACTGAGGGTAGCCAGAACTTGCACTTGGAGAATTTCACATACAGCTCATTCCTCCTCAAAGTCTCCAACACTAGATGCAAGTGCTTGAAGTGATCTTCTTCGCACTACGAGTACACAAATATATCGTCAATAAAGACGATCACAAAGCGATCCAGGAAATCTCGGAACGTGCTATTCATCAAGTCCATAAACACTGATGGCGCATTTGTCAGTCCAAACGGCATGACCGTGAACTCGAAATGCCCATACCTTGTGCTGAACGCCGTCTTCGGGATATCACATTCCCTTATCCTTAACTGATAGTACCCCGACTTCAAGTCCAACTTAGAATATACCGACGATCCGACTAACTGATCAAAGAGATCATCAATCCTCGGGATCGGGCACTTGTTCTTTTCCGTCAGCTTGTTCAACTCTCTATAGTCGATACACAACCGCATACTACCATCCTTCTTCTTAAAGAAGAGGACCGGTGTTCTCCAAGGCGATGAGCTTGGACGCACATAACCTTGTTCCATCAGCTCCTCTAGCTGAACTTTAAACTCTGCCATCTCCTTAGGCGCCAACCTATACGGAGCACGTGACACCGGTTTGGCCCCCGGTACGAGCTCGATGGTAAAATCAATCTCTCGCCGCAGTGGGGCCGCAGGAAGCCTATCCGGGAACACATCGGGGTATTCACAAACCATGGGGATGCTATCCAACGTGGACTTTGGCTCCACAGCCCCCACTATTGCGAAGAACAGCTCTGCACCAGCACGAACTGCCTTTACCACCTGAAGAGCAGACATCAGCGTCTTGCTCGACCCCTTGAGTCCCTCGAATGTTGTCCCCCGTCCAACACCCAGCTTCACCTCCTTCCGGTCACAGTCAATCCAAGCCTTCTGCTCCGAAAGCCAATCCATCCCAAAGATAACGTCGAACTCTACTAGCGGCAGCAATGACGCTAGCAAGTCGAACTCTTGGCTCCCAATATGAACCTTTACGGCGCACACTCTGTCCGCACGCATCGAGCACCCATTCGGTAGCAGCACATCCAACTTGTCCTTCGCCATCGAAGAAGGGACTCCGATGCGCGATATAAACTTTTCGGACAAGAAGGAGTGTGAAGCTCCTGTGTCGAACAGTGCCCGTGCCGGACTATCGCTAATAACAACAAAGCCTATACAAACAATATTAGGCTAACAAGCAATAGACAACAGTATATAAAGTTAACTTGTTGTAAATTAACTCGTACCTGTCACCACGTCAGCTTGTTTGATGGCCTCCTGCTGGCCCAAGTTATAGACTCTAGGCTGAGTCGGAGCATAGTGGGACGCGGTTGACTCCACCGCCTTGCCCTTCTCTTCGTAAGTAGCTCCTTGCTTTCTCTCGGACTTTGGGCGTCCGCTCCAGCAATCGCGGGCAAAGTGCCCCGTCTTTCCACACGTGAAACAAGCGCCCGGGGTTCGGTTGGTAGTTGCCCCCGAGGCACCTGTAGAAGAAGCTGGACCTGACGTCCTAGTCTTCTTGAAGAATTTTCGATAGCCCGACTTCGACGTAGTCGGCGCTTTGAACTCCGATTTCTTCCCACCAGATTCCTTCTTAGCTTGCACATTTCTCATGTCCTTCTCCAAGGACCGGGCCGAGTTGACCAAGGTTAGGAAACCCTGCGTCATGGGCCCTGAAAGTAGCAACCTCAGCTCATCTCTTAACCCTTCGTAAAAGCGGTTAGTCTTTCGTTCCTCATCGGCAAAGGTAGCGCTAGCATATCTCCCCAACTGAGTAAACTCGTGGAGGTACTCGTCTACAGTGCTATCTCCTTGCACCAACTTTTGGAACTCGTTCTCCAATGCGATCCTCTGCGCTGAGGGGAGGTATCGAGCCATGAACAATCTTGCAAACTCCGCCATACGAACTTCGGCCAACGGCCTTCCCCTCAACTGGTGTAGCTCTAGGCCTTCCCACCATAACCTTGCGTCCCCATCCAACAGGAACGTCGCTATTGTGGTCTTCTGCCACTCTTCCGTTTCAGTAGCTGTCATCACCCTATTGACTCTTGCGAGCCAATCTTCAGCCTGGGTCGGGGTTCCCGTTCCCGAGAACACCGGTGGATGGAAGCCCAACACATGCTTCAACTGTCTTTCAGTTGCTCTCCGAGGTAACTCCGGCTCCACCGCCACCTGCTCAACCCTTCTAGGCTTCGCTGCTTGGAGCGGCACTTGCTCCCCCACAGGAGCAGGCTGCTGCACCTGTCTTGCAGGTTGCACATTAATCATAGCAAAGACAGCTTCTGCCACCAATCTAATGGTCTCGGTAGACGGAGATGTTGCAGGCGCTTCACTTGGCGCACTGCTTGCCTCAGAACCTGGCCGTTCTGACGGCCCAGCACCACTCCTGGTCACCTATAATCGTGCAGAACACCGATAAGCGACCAAAAATTACTGCAAACAGCAATTATAGGAACACGCAGGTTCCTCAAACATGTGTATTTTCATTCCTAAGTGGACATTCATGGGTTCTTTTCATGTTATAACGATGACGCACACATGTGCTCACCACCCCTTAAAGTGAATTCGTCCACGAATTCATTTAAGTTTGACCGAAACCAGTAGTTTGATACCAATTTGTAACACCCCTATCCGTCGCATAGCATATAGCAGTAGGTTCGGCAGGGGCCCGACGCCATATACTACGGACAGACCGGTTGGTTACGCGTTGAAACCATAGAACCAATCACCAACGTCCTACACAGAGTCATTCTAGCGAAAGCAATTTATTAAGTTGCGCAAATACAAGAACCCTGCCAAGCAAGAATGTCCACTACTTAAACAACAATAGGAATGAATAATACAAAAGTACCGGCTTTATGGCCTTACAATGTTTGCTTAACAAAACATATCTTACATACTTCGGCTCGCAGGCCGGCCATACATGAAATAAACGGAAAGCATAAAAGGGTCAGGACTTCGAGGGCCAGCACCGCAACATGGGCTTTAGCCCGCTATTTTCCGCTCGGCTCCGCAGCACCTGCAAGCAAAAACCACCGCCCGGTGGCAAACAAAAGCAACGGTCAGACATGCTGACCAAATTATAACGATCCCGCCCCTAAAAATCGGGGCGGCGATTCTCTTCCCCTGCACTTTATTAGTAGGCAACAACAATAGTGTAAACACACTTCAACATAGGCGTAGGCTCACATGGCCATACACCCTATACACTCAGGGCACATTCACGGCAAACAGGCCAACGTCACGTCAATTCAAGCCATAGACGTTCCTGTTCCACCACCGCCTCTTGGACGGCCAACGATATGAGCATTTGGCCTTCCTGGCCTTGGTCACGGCAATTTAAGCCATAGACCGCCAAAGACCCTCATCCTTGCCAACGGTCCGACCGAACGACATAGACCAAGTACGGTTCCGCCTGACCCGTACTCATATCGCAACGACAATTTAAGCCATATGCGCAGGTCAAGACTCACCGAGTCCCATTTCCGCCACAACAATCACATAACCCGGTTATGTTCACGTTGGCTCCCCGGCCATCGTGTTGGCAAAACTCGCTTTTGCCTAGTTTTTCGGGTGCACCTTGGAGTTAATCTCCAAGGCTCCCTGTTGCAATCTACCACGTAGAAAACCCGAAAAACGCCCAAACACCCGGAGTCTTCCCCGGTTCAATGCAATGCAACATCACCGATCCAGCTCTACTTGTCCGGATAGGCTTCACATACAATGCCTATGTCCGTTTTCGCATACGGACTCTACACAAGGGGGACTTTACATATCTACCCCAAGGAACGCTCCAACTCTTCGCTCACTCGCGAGAGAGGGCTTCCTATGCAAAGGGAAAAAGGGCTTCACATGCCCAAGGATGAGAAGTCGTTACCCTTGCTTTTTCCACGGCGCCATCGAAAACTATGTGGTTGGAAAGCACCGCAACGGCGTCACCTCCGTGGATCTGGACTCGGATCGCGATTCGGAGCTCCGAAGCTCCTCCGGCGGCCGGATCTTGGATTCCTCCTTCCTCCTTGCTCTCCCTTCTCCCTAAACTCTTAGAGAGAGAATGGCTAAAGGAAATGAGGATTCCCAACCCTAAATCCCGGCTAAAACCACCCAGGAGCAGCCCCCCACTGTCGGATCCAAAGTCAAGGAAACGAACGGCCAAGATTAGATCTGAAATCATAAAATCTGGGCCGAACACGGGTTGCAACACGGCCGTGTGCCTGGCCGTGTCACCCATTTGCCGTCTCGACCGATACGAAAAACCAGCACACGGCCTTTGACACGGCCTTCGACACGCCTGTGTCACCTGTGACACGCCCGTGTCGAGACCCGTGTCACGCCCCCCCCCCCCCCCCCCCCCCCCCCCCCCCCCCCCCGTGTGCAATCAGCCAGCTTTCCCAACCCGAGAAGGACACGGCCTGCGACACGGCACCCGACACGCCCGTGTCGAAATTGACACGCCCGTGTCAGGGCCCGTGTCATGGCCCGTGTGCCTTCCTCAGAAAACAACCCAAAGTGACACGCCCGTGTCCCAGGCCGTGTGCCTGACATGCCCGTGGACACGCCCGTGTCCCAGGCCGTGTTCCAGCCTTCTACGATCGTCGACTGCCAAAGCGTCGACCGCACGACCCGTGGCCGAACACGCCCTGACACGGCCTCCGACACGCCCGTGTCGAGACCCGTGTTACCTGCTTCAAAACCCCGTCTTGGCTTAAAAATGCCACCCGTCTCTCTTTTGAGTTTCGGGGTGTTACACGTTGACACGTGGCAGAAGATGTAACCTAATACATCGGCTTATAAAAGGGAGTTAAAGTCGAACCCTAGCTTTTGCGCCGATCAACCCTTACAATCATCATGGATCTCGTGAAACCGACGGAGCCGAGGGAAGCAGGAGGAGCTCTTGGAGGCGGCCTTCTTTCTCTCTCTCCCTCTCCTTCCTTTGCCGTGAAGAACAACCGCACCAAGCGAGAGATGCCGAAAAGAAGAACGACTTGATCCATGGCCGGGAACGGTGGTACCGCTGGAAACGAGGTGATCTTCCTCCCCTCTCCCTTGGTGCTAGATCTGTAGATATATTCTAGGAGAGATATCGACTCCATAGAGTCTGGATGGTGAGAAGGAGATTTCCTAGGAAAGCCATGCCTAGGTTTGTTTTCTAGGCTTTAGCCCCCTCCAACCTCTTCATCCTTCAAAGTGAAGATGAGAGAAGGATTCGTGGAGAAATATGGCTTCGTGAGGGTGAATAAGGGTGGATGATTTTCTGGAGGAGATTTTGGGAGTTTGGTGCAAGGAGGAAGATGAACGGATGTCGTTCATCTCGCCTTAAGATGTGTGCAGAAATCTATTTTCTGCACGCAGCAAACTTCGTGGCAAATTTCGTGGGTGTTTTGTTCATATCTGGGTTTTCGACTAAACACGAAAGTCGTAGCCCTCGAAATTATCTTTCCAACGAGTGGTTGTACGTTCCCAGGCGATACCTATAGCCACGGGAAAGTCTGTTTGAATCTACTGCAATTGGGGGGAAATTCCACCCAGGAAATCTGTATCCTGTACGCAGCAGGCTTCGAGTGAATTTCTGGTGTGATGAGATCAAATCTGGGCTTTCAACTAAACACGAAAGTTGTAGCCCTTGCAATTATCTTTCCAACGAGTGGTTACACGCACTCGTTGAATTTCGTCAGCCTCGAGAATCCTTGGTCGAAGTTGCTGCCCGGATTAAGGCTGCACCTAAATTCTGGGCTGTGTAACGTGGAATGCGATGTGGTGGAATTTAATGTTGAGATCCAACCCGAGGCTTGGGTGGACTCTTTTGACATAGTCATCATAGTGACGTGATAAGTTGAGGTTATAAATCTAAATTCATATAACGAGTTGTGGACAAGTTTAATTGAAGGAAAGAACCTGATATAATTGGGTAGATATAATCGGATAAATATATAAATGATTTAACTATGGCCATGATATATGTTGGATAGATAAAAGGAAATTAGTAATCCAATGCTTAGAGGGTCATCTCCCTATGGGTAGCAATGTGGAAGTAACAAGTGCGGTGTTGACTGTCACTAGATGGAATGAGATTGAGATGAGTAAAATTGGACGGTTGGGCTTGGCCCTCGGTGTTCATGTCCTGAGGCTCCTTCCACATTTGATGGATGGTTGGGCTTGGCCCTCGGTGTTCACGTCCCGAGGCTCCTTCCATGCCATGATATTGTGAAATTGCATGTGGTGTGAGTCGACACATGGTTTCATAATCCCGGGTTAAGGATAGTTTGGCAGGTCTACGAGCTCGGTAATCGTCACACCGATGGGAGTCGACAGCTAGACCTTGGATGGTTGGGCTTGGTCCTCGGTGTTCATATCCCGAGGCTCCTTCCGTGCCAAGTGAACGGTTTGGCTTGGTCCTCGTGTTCTTTTCCGAGGCTCCTTCCGTGTCACGTATAGGCCAGTTCGGGGCTAGGATCTTGGTGCTCACTTACCCAAGAGAACCCGCTGAGCCGTAGTACGCATGTGAGCTCCGCTATTGTGTACTTAGCGTTGAGGCGTATGGAGGCCTAGGCCAGGTAGTGTGGAGATTAGCCTAGTAGTGGAGATGCCCGCTCTACTGTCACCGTTTGGCCACGACGGTTGACGCCTGAGAGGTTAGCTACCTTCTCGAATAGTGGGAACTATAAGTCTGTGTCGCCATAGCGATTGCATGTGCTTGATCATGGGTGTGTCATTGCATTGCATTCATAGCATTACACTTCATTACATACATAAGACCCTCATCGTATAAGTTTGTATGGGCACTCCTATACGATGAGTTACTTATTGTTGAACGACCCTCAACTTATATGCTTGTATGAGCATCCATATAGGTTGAGTTACTTACTGTTATAGCTATATACTCTCTTGCTGCTGTAGATAGTAGATTTGTAAAATAAGAGCTTGTTTATTATACACTACTACTGTTGCTTCTTATGATATGTATACTCACTTCACCTGTTGTACTACAATTATTTATATATTGTACCTGTTCCTTTCTCCGCCCGGTGCCGAGGAGTCGCCGGGGGAGCGGATGTGAAGCCACTTAGTCTTTATGACTAACGGTTGCTACGTCTTCCTTTTTAGGAGGAAACCCCGCAGGTGGAGCAGCAGGCTATTCAGCTGGACAGCCAGGCCAGGACGACGGGGACTGAAGGGACGGTACCGTCTCTACCGTTGGTTACAGATGTGTGTGAGAGAGATTTTGTTGTAGCCCTTCGGGGCAATTATATTTACGTACTCCAATTATGTAGAAGCTTGTTAGCTTCTCTCTTGTTATGTATATGGATATATGCTTAGTGTGGATTGACTTTCTTATATTATTATGGTTGGGTTGGCAATTATGTGTTGATATTGGTTGTTGCCGGCAGAATAGGAATCTTGTGGTACATGCTAGCCCGAGTGCTAGTGTTACCGTAAGGCGGCTGTTCTGGGCATAAGACCCCTCTCGTGCCGTGTCTTGTGTTCCGGGAGGGGGGTCTTACAAATCCCGGCAGGATCAACGTTTTGTAGTGACGACCACCCCGAGTGTCGGTGTCACCGCAAAACGGCGATTTTGGGTGTAAGAACTGGTAGCGTAGTAAAAAAAAGAGTCTTACAGGATAGTCCTTATCAGGATAGATGCAGGCCAAATAATTTAGTATATGTATTATTTCATTTCTGTCTCAATAAGTTTAGTCACCTTGTATTAATTATTAAAAATACTTTGACAAATTTTCTATGAATGTGTTCAACATAGAAAACCTAGACCTTGATGTCTAGTTTATTACTAAATTTGAATCAACCCATTTGGACCACTGGATCTCCCTCAGCACACTTTTTGGTGCAAGGTGTCCAAAAGCTAACAAGAAATTAAAATTAGTGCCCCCAGTGGTCCGCTCAAGAAAATGACGTGAAAATTGGACAATAGGCTGGTATGGCCATGGTCCACAACATATCCAAAAATCAAAATTTTTGGAGATGATTTTTCTATAATTTTTGTAACAATTTAATAGTTTATATATATAAGACCTCATTTTTTTGCTACGGTACCGGGTCTTACGCCCATAATCACCGTTTTGCAGTGACACCGACACTCATGGTGGTCACCACTACAAAACGTTGATCCTACCGCCATTAGTGATCACTAAAGAGGTAGTAAGTAATACAAGTCCACAGATCACAGCTCACTATGAATATATATAAAAGAGTAATAGTCCACAACGAGTACAAAGTATGAAAGAGAGTAGAAAAGAAAAGGGCTTAAGCCCGGTACATGTCTAATAAAAATAATATCTCTATCACAACTCACACATCTAGCGGAAGAAACTGAAAACTGTCCTTGACCTATCGCCATGTAGTAGTGGTAGCTTACAGTAACTACTCCTTATGTCCTGCCTCCTTGTCCTGTCGGTGTTGATGCTCATGCTGCTCGATCCCCTAAAATGATGTGGTCCACTAACTGTTAGTCAATAGACTAAGCCACTATCATCCTTGCCTCACCCCCGTGACTCCTAGACACCGTGCGTTGAGGATGAAAGTGGAGGACAACAAAGCAGAGTGTAACAAGCAGATGTCAACTACCCTATCAGGTGTATGTACAAAAGAACTATAGCAAGGAAGCAGTAATGTAAACAAAAAAAGTAGAGTAGTTGGTACATGTAAAGTAAACTATGAAATATGTAACCATAAGTTATATGAATACCCATACAAACTTATAAGTTAAGGGGTCTTTTGCAAGGCTCCCATTATATAAGCTATGCCATACTAGTTCATACGATGGGGTGTCAAATTATATGCAGGTATGTGTGTAGTGATATGTTATGCCATGATTCATTCAAGTGCAACACACACACACGACTCTATGCACACAGACCTTTAGTTCCCCCATTTTGGAAGCTACCTTCACTCCCAGGAGCCTTCGTAGTGGCCAACGGAGACAGTGGGTCGGACAACCCCACTCCTACAAGGGTATTCACACTACCAGGCCTAGACCAAATGTACACCTCTGAAGGACACACCAGAGTCTCCACGTACTATACTAACCCACCGCCAGACTTTTCCTTGGTTATGTATAAACCACACCCGCCGAGTCAACTTATTTACATCAGTGTGAAAGATCGACAAATACTGAAGACCCACCACTTAATGCACATGCATTCATGATTTCCCGAGTCATCGGCTCCCCGGACTAACCTGTTTGTGACAACTAACTTCCGAGCCCTCGGCTTCTCAGACCAACTTGCCCATTTACACAACCACTGAGCCTACTGCTCGAAAAACCAAACCAAAACTCCCGAGACTACTGCACAAATAACCAAACTAATACTCACGAGCCATCGGGATGAGTGAAAGTGAAGCATTAGTTTTTACTAGTTAAACTTTAATATTTATTCTTACGGTTTAGGTTAACCTTGGACTACCTAGGGTATTCCCTGTTAAGGGCTCTCGAGGGCACTAGGAACTACGATGGGTTGAAGCCCAAAGCTCCCTTTCGCAAGGCACTCTTTTTTGTTGGTATCTACCTACATTTCCCAAACCCTTAGTCATTACACTTGAACTAACCCAAACTGTAACTTAGGCTTTCCAAGGGAAAGACGGTCCACCGTCGATCCCGAGCACCACCTTGCATCCTAGCCACCCAATCTCTCACAACCATGACTCCTACTTGTGACCTCACTCATTCTCAACCAGGCCAGGTACACCAACTTCCCCTTTTTCCATAATAGATTTCACATGTTACCCTACTTTTATAATTTCTACTATATGCATACCCATTATCCTACATGATGTTTATGAATGGTGACCCCTCCAAATATAAGTACAAATGACCTAAAATTATTTCTGGGGGTCAATCATGTTATTTCAAGATTAAATCTAGAAGACAATAGTTTTCCTAACTTATTTGGCATTTATTTAATTTTCTGCAAAATCAGGGCAACTGTGCTTTTGAACACCAAGTACAATTTTCTTTACATGATATGGTCTTAACAAAATTATGATAGGTTAATGTCACCAAAATATCAATAAACCATCATTAAGTTTGTGGGATCAAGCACACACCCAACTGTTCCAAAAGCCTGTACCGTTGGAAAGAGCGCTACTTAATTTCTTAAATAAGTAGCAGAGCGCCACAGGTCAAGTGAAGGAACGCCAGACCCATCAATCCCTCCACCGGCATCCAGCACAACCCGTCAGCTCAGAGATGGGGTTACCATATGACCCACATGGCTCAGAGGTGGGGTTACCACATGTCCACGGTTTCCTGACCCGCCGGACCCACACAAGAAGAAGGGAAAAATCGGGATTTAATTACGCCCCCCCCGGTCTTGAACATGTAACCTCTCTCTGATACCAAATGTAGGATCAAGCGCATACCCAACTATTCCAAAAGCCCGGACTATTGGAAAGGACGTTACTTAATTTCTTAAATAAGTAGCAGAGCGCCACGAGTCAAAGGAAGGACTGTCAGACACAACAAAATTATTGAATAAACAATTATAATATAGGGATATATAGGGGGAAAATAGAATCATTCATCCAAAAATTATAGGAAATTTCCCGATGACAAACATAAGCAGAAGAGACTATTGACCAAGGATTATTATTCTCCAAGCTTATTTGGTCACATAGTTAATTTATTTAATAATCATCTACATATGACACTTTGTGAAATAACTTGTATAGAAAGGCATCTAATAATTTTGTAAAAATTCACAGAGCATTATAATACCCTACAAGGTCCTATGACCAAGTTTCACAATTTTCCATGGAGTGACAAATTCATAATTTATTTTCCTGCAATTAGGGCAAACATTAGGGTTGTGAATAAAGTACAAAAAATAACAATCCAAAATTCATAATAAAATTATCAAAGAACAATAACATTAAAATAGGCTCACTTCCCAAGTTTCATGAACATCCAAGAATAAATAAACATGAAATTTTAATTTGAAATAAAGTTCCCTAATTAATCCTTAATTAACTCAGGGGGGATAAATGTTCCTAAAAATTCCAATAAAATTATCTAGGACTTATTATCTCCCCATGAAGTAGTCCACTAATTTTCAAGTTAATCCAAAGACATATGACCATTTTGAGTGTTATGGTAAGACCACTGACCCAAATGGGTTGAAATTATTTTTAAAATAAAGTAGACTTGAAGGGCTACAATTTTGATGTTGATCATTTCTCCAGCAGGTGACTCTAAGTAGTTTTAATAATTAAAACTAACCACTACATTAAGTGTGATAGAAATTAAAAAAAATGAAATGATATAATCCTAATCTATATCAGATGGTAACACAAATCTTAGCGCAATCCAGCGGCTGCCCGTCATCATCCCCAGAGCGCCAACGGTACAGATCAACCCATCCTGGAGGAACTTCCCGGCAAATTTCCCGGCCACCCAGCCACCTTCCTGGGCGTCCACCGCCACCGCCACCTCCATTGAGGTGGCATAAATCGATTTGTGGCGACACGACCTCCGGAGGGGCTATTTTCGACGAACCCGCAACCTCTCTGTTCTCATGAAATTTCTTTTAAATTGCTCACTTGATCGGGCTCAATTGAGCCCGATATCTCCCCAAATTGATCTAAGAGGCTAGCATAGAGGGAGAGGGGGGAGAAGTCGACCTGTGTGGGGGGGTTGTTGCCATGCCGCTCGCCGAATCGCCATGGACAGACTTGAAGCTCTCAGGTGCTCTACAACAACCCTACCATGGCCTTCAGTTTCTTCAGGGTAAGGGTGGAAATGACTGTGGGGGGCCTAGAGAACCTTTTAAAAGGAGTAATTGGGGGAGAGGGAGGGCCATGGCTTTAATGCCATTATTGGCAATAAGGGGAGAATTTAGGCCATGGTGAGTTTAGTGCACACAGCCACTGAATGGCCTAGAGAACCCCCTAATCTTCTCAAAACTGATGGGGGAGATGAACCCAGCCATTAGAGATGAAGAGAGGAGGCCCCTTGGCCTTCCAAGCCATGAATGACTCTCTTTCTCTCTCTTTCTCTCTCATCCATTAAAGGGCAACTTGAATTTCTCTCTCCTAGTAACTATTTCCAGAATTTAGATGGCATTCCATGTAAATATCAGCCTCCTAAGGTTAATGGGCCACTCAAATAGGGCTTAGCCTAAGTGGCTTGGGCTTGTTTAGGTCATTTAGGCTAGTTTGACCTATTTTAGGGTTGAGTTGACTTTAGTCAATTTGACCATTTTGTTTAACCCCAATTGGTCCCTAGTGACCCATTGACCTCTCCTAAGGTGTAGGGAGACTTCAGTAGGGTTGGTTTGACATCATGGTGGTCACTTGACCCTTATTTAGGCCACTTTAACCATTTTAGGGTTTATGTTGGCTTTGGTCAACTTGACCACTTGGGTTGTCCCCAATTGGTCCTTAGTGACCCAATGAACCTTTTAAAGGGTTAGGGAGGTATAGGTGGGGTCATTTTTGGCTAAGGTAAGGTCCTTTGGCCCTAGATAGTTCACTTTGACCATTTATGGGTTAGGGTTGACTTTGGTCAACTTGACCACTCTTGTTGACCCAAATGGGTTCTAGTGGCCCTATGGACCTCCTAAAGGGTTAGGGGTGTTGTGGTGGTGTCCTAGAGTCAAGTTGAATCCCTAAAGGCAAACCCTAGGAGTGATACTTTGAAATGAGCTATTTGCAGACCAAGGTGATATTTAGCATCATGCCTAAGTTCACATGGTCTCTTTGAGCTTCATAGGGTTTTGTCATGACCTAGTCATGATAAAAAACCATCTTAGGGGTCTAGTTGGAAATGGGATGTTATAAATCCCAATAAACAAAATAAAAATTTTGTCCCCGAAATTCAGGTCAGGCCCGCGGTGTTTCTATTGAAGGGAACTAAACGTAACATCCTTCGAGAAATTGAAGTTATATTCGATGCAAAGATTTCCCGGTACTTATACTGTATCGGATCCAGTAGCTACTAGGTATGCTCCTCCTGTCCATGATTTGCCCACATGATCTTGACCACCGAAACCTTCTCGCACTATAAGACTCACACTATCGTATCATCTATCCTGACCGGCTCTAAGCAGACCGATTGAGGAGAAGCTGCTGAGCCATCTATACTAGGAACATGCTACTCTGGTCGATAAACCTCACCATATGTCATAGAATCCTTGACATCTTTCTTTATTCCGGGGAAATGCACCTTCTGATAAAAACAATTTTCTTCCGATGATTTGAGTTCTCGTTTGTAAGTGTAGACGACGAATCTATAACCTTCTTCTACACGATCAGGTTCTCATTCCTCTGAGTACGCCCGAGTAATTAATTAACACAACTTTACGATTTATCCAACTCTTATCATTTAACGGATCTGCTCTCATCGTCATGCATCCCATCATTCTCAAAATTTAAGATGGTGTACTTGTTGAAACCAAAAACTCGATCTCGGTAGAGTTCACCCTTGGGGAAGGGTTGATCGCACACTTACTTCCCTCCTGCGAGCCAAACGACTAATGAAGAGACTGGGGACATACCCAAGGGCTCGGCATGGAGGTCCCACCACACACCCATAAAATCTTAGAGCGCTTCCCCTCCCTAGCCAAATGTCAGACTACGGATACCTTAGAAAGCGCTAGAAGATTGGGGCACCAATAAGCATGCCTTCTAAGGTACCCCCTTGGGTCTATTTATAGTTTTCTGAAAATGGTCTGCCAAAATCCAACCTCTGGCTCTCTAAATAGCTATGTGTAGCCCAGGTTTGTTTGCCAACAACGTGACTCTGCTGTTCTGAATGGCTAAATGTAGACCTCTGAAGGCATCTGGGTAATTTGCCTCTGGGCCCTGCATGACGACTGATCTTTAAAAGCACTACTCAGCTAAAAAAAGGGAGGGAATGTCGGGAGAACAACGCACTCGCCGCCTTGAAGATCTCCTAAGGGCGAGTGCCTAGTTGGGCGGCCACTCGCCTAGCTTGGCGAGAGCTAGTCTCGCACCTGCGCCAATGCACAAGATCCTTAGATGAGTGCTGGGTGAATATTGCATACGCCGAAGGGCCAAACCATTCCTCCTTGTGTTGTGAGAATCCCCCTCTTTATGCCTTGGGTGAATGCTGGCCAAACTCCCCCACTCATTGATATGATAGGGTCCACTAATTGAATATGGGTTTGTACACAATCCCCGCTCTTTGCGAGCTTTAACAAAGCTCGATATGAATCATTCAACCCTATATATTAGATGAGTGGATGCTGAACTGGAAGAGAATCTTTCGTGGGCCCCTCCACGTCCATATAAATATCTAGGAAGTGGTAGACATTTCCAGCCTCAACCCCTTGGTGTTGCTCTCACCCCTGATTATGATGTCTCTCTCCAAGGAAGCTTTAGACCGCCTCCATGCTGTCCAAGACAAGAACAAGACCCACATGGGCTCACTCGTCCCCTTGCTTTCTCGAAAATCTCCCGGGTCAACCCCGAAGATGAAAAAATCTAAAGTGGCCAGGCACCACCCGGCTAAGGATGAGTCGACCTCTCAGATTCCTTCCCAAACCAAGGCATCCTTGGTATTTATACTTTCTTAGTAATGCTCATCCCCTCTCATTGTTGAGGCACAATGTTGACTGGTTACAGCTATTCGCAAATCCTGCCATTGGAAAAGGAAGTTAAGGGGGCAAGTGCTGAGCCAAACTCACTGGGGAACGATCACGGCTAGGGAGCCCATGAGATCACCCCCCCATCCAGCTAGACGTTCCTGCGCAGGAAAATGGTAAACCTTTTCTAATTACTAGCCTTTCATTCTCTAGATTACCTGTATCTTTCTTTGTAGCTCCTCCTTTTCGGGCTTTGGGGTTAAGATTTATAACGCTGAGATCCTCTGCTCGCATGATACCTATAGATCTTGCCTCAGCTCTACCCCTGGTAGATGTCATTCCCAACCTACCATTTGAACCAGCAATCTTCCCCCCGAGCCTAGGGAAGAGAAACATAAACTTTGACACCTCCTTTGAGGGGAGGCCTGACACTTCTCACTATCCTCCTGATAAGGACGCGGGTGACGGATCAGGTAACGACTTTTACTAGCTTTCATAGAAGATGTGAGAATCAAGCATATTTAATGCTATCCAACGCAGGTTTCTGCGAGATCTCTAGTAACGTTGAGATTGAGGAAGAGGAGGTCTCGCCTCTCCCGTCTCTGGGTTCGATCGCCGGATATCTAGGTGACCCAAGAGATGCCGAGAAGATGAAGCGGCAGTTGGTTGATATACTCTGGAAACAGTCTCTACTGCTGAGCGGGATCGCTAATCAAGTGCGGCAGAATTAGGAATCTACCGAGGAGCGGCTTCTCAGCTTGGAGAATAGCTACACGCAACTGATTGCCAATCTGACGAGAGAAACTGGAGATGAAACTGACAACCCCGGCCTTCATATCGCGAGAGTTGAAGATCAACTTCACCTTACACGGCGGGAACTCTAGACCATTCTCTCCATCCATTACGCTCGCACCATGCCTGGGGCAGGAAGGGGAGGTCGAGGATGGCGATAATGTCCCGCTAGTGGGCCTACCGACGCTCACCTCTTGCTCCAACTTTATTTCACAAGCACTATAATAATAACTGTCGGCCTTTATGCTAAATGTTGACAATGTGTGGTATCTGTATATTGTTTGATCCCATTTTCCATCCTGCCTTTTATTGTATAAATATGTTTGTTCCTACGGATGCTTTCACTTATGTCGTTCCCCTACTAGGAACCATAGTGTGAGTGGTGTGGTGCAGGATCTCGCTAGGCAAGATTTTGCTAGGGGCCAAGGCTGGGCCTGGGGAGAGATCCAGAAATGTGTTATCTGCACTCCTTTTATGCCTTGATCATTTCCCGCCCAATATTTCCTATAAATAGATTGCTTACCTAACGTATTAATCATCGCCTTCAACAGTTTTTCACTGTCATTCTTCTCCTTCATACACTCGCACCTTTGCCTCTACATTCCTTCCAAGCGAGATGTCAGGAGAGGGTGATGGCCGAAACAAGTGCACCGCCTCATTCGCCGACTACCCCTTTTTGAACTGCAAGCTGTCAAAGGAAGAGTACCACTCGCTTGTTAACCTCTACATAATCTTAGGCTTTGAGGCCCGACATCCATCCGACAATGAGGCGATCAACCACTTCTCGCCTTATGAGCTTGCTATCCCCACCGAACACTTCGAAGTTGGACTCCGCCTTCCTATATGACCCGAGATCTGTCAAGCCCTGCACTACTTCGGCGTAGTTCCCTCGCAACTTAACCCTAACTCTATAGCGATGCTGGTCGCATTCGCCTGCTATATGCGGTCGGAACAGATGGAGTTCAGCCTCCCTGTAATCGACAAGTTGTTCAACTTTCGCGCCAATAAGGACAGGATCGCCTTCTTTTCTGCAACAACCTAAAGGCAAAAGGTCTCGCCAACAAGAATCATAACTAGTTCATGAAGTTCATCTATATCTCTGGTGACTTCGGCCACCTTCCCCTCTCTTCGATCCAACAAGAGGAATCTGCCTACTTCCCTCCCGGTCTCGGCGGCCACGAGTCCAATCTCCATCAATTCCTCCTTAGGAAGGATTTCGACGTTATCTTTCTGAGGAAGAATGTCGACACGCTCCTGCCGGTTCTCGCCAGGGAAGGTAATTCTCTCACTCGCCATTATAAGGTTTGGAGAATTCTTTTGACTTATGATATTTGCACAAGAGTGCGAGATCTTCCCCTTAATCCTGCATTCGCCGATAGCGTCACACCCTCTCCTGAGCTAGCGCGTGCTGTGTCACAACACGCATTTTCTCCGAGGAAAACGGATTATAAAAGTAGGATAAGACACGTGTCATGATGCCACGTCGAGACGGGGATAACTGCCGACACTCAGGCAAACCACTATCAACTATACTTTATGAAAATTCATAAGTTACATAATTAGAAAATTAGTTATATTTTAAAGGCCGTATCCCTCGGCTCGGTGGATCACCTAGTCCACAATTTAAAAACTATACTTATACGCTGCGAAAAATACTTTATTCAGGTTCGACATCCGAAAAGCATGCATAAGTGTCCCCAGAGGACAACTTATACTATGCAGGACCCTACTTTTAATTTATACTATATATATAGGAAAACGATCTTTTTACGTTATTGGGAAAATAGTAATGAGTTTTATAAAACATGATCATCATGAGGAATACTTATAATAGTGTTTTTAGGTTTAAAAGTAACTAGCAACCTAGCATAAATCATCTCAAGAGCAAGTAGACAAACTCCAGAAAGGTAGCAGCAAAAAGTAACATTTCTAGTATCAAGGTAAAAACTACAAGTGGGTGCCAACAAACTGACACGAACCCACTAGCAAATATTTATGTCTGTAAGAAAAACAGTAAAACTACCTCATAAGACCAAGAAACTAATCTCCACAGTACGAGAGACCACCAGCAACAGCACAGCACAACTAGACGCCTAATCGGCTACTAACCAAAACCTGAGGCATTCAAAGAAGAAGAAAATACCTCAGCAAGCTAAACAAGTATGTTGTACGTAAATGTTAGGTTATAAGGTAAGCAAGAAGAGTAAGTAAACCGAAAACAAGCACCACTGTCCAAGGAAAGACAAAAGAAAAGCACTAAGTGCGAGTTAACATCAACAACCCTGCCTAAAACTAAATCCTGCAGAGTTTACCAGGCTACCATGAGCCCAAACGTTGCAAATTTTCAAAGGAAGAAACGTCTAACACCTTAAGCTGTGAGAGATGGTAGTAGCAAAAACAACGCGGATCCGGGTAGGTGGCAAACTCAGTCCCCCAACCACCATTTCCAAGAAATAAAGCTCAGGGGTCTACATGTGAAAGCACTAGGGACCTCCCACCCCCTTTCCCAGCCCGTACCTTGAGCAAGATAAAAGAAAAAGGGTTGCCTTGGCTAAATTACACAACACCTCCCCCATTAAGAGCTTCAAACCACCACTACTAACCACGACCCACGATTCGGCTTTTTTGGAAAAAAGAAAATAGCCGACAAGGAACCTCAAAATCAAGGAATTCTCTCAGGGGAGAAAACCAAGGTAAGGGAAAAGCGTTAAGATGACTCAACATGGCATGGCGTTGAGTGAGCCCCACTCACTCAATGCCTAAACAGACGGTGGCATTGAGTGAGCTAACCTCACTCAACGCCAAAACAGCAATGGCGTTGAGTGAGGTCCACTCCCTCAACGCCTTCAGCAAAGCAGACTGTGGCGTTGAGTGAGCTAACCTCACTCAACGCCAAAATAGCTATGGCGCTGAGTGAGGTCCACTCCCTCAACGCCTTCAGCAACACAGGCTGTGGCGTTGAGTGAGCTAGCCTCACTCAATGCCAAAATAGCTACGGCGTTGAGTGAGGTCCACTCACTCAACGCCTTAGTACTTTACCGCAAAACCCAACTGTGGCGTTGAGTGAGTCCACCTCTCTCAATGCCAAAACATCTTTGGCGTTGAGTGAGGTCGACTTACTCAATGCAAAAGTACTTAGTCGCGAAAACAAACTGCGGCGTTGAGTGCGTCAAACATTCTCAACGATAGAATAGCTTTGGCGTTGAGTGAGGTCAACTCACTCAACGCCAAAGTACTTACCCGCAGGAAAGGGCTGCGGCGTTGAGTCAGCCCGCCTCACTCAGTGCCTAAACCGCCATGGCGTTGAGTGAGGCCCACTCACTCAACCCCATCGGGAGGAGGTCGGTGGGAATGCAGATTGATTCTCGCCGAATCGGCGGGAATGCAGATTGATTCTCGCTGAATCGGCGGGAATGCAGATTGATTCTCGCCGAATCGGCGGGAATCACTAACGATTCTCGTTGAAGTTGGCGAGAATCACCTAGTGATTCCCGTCCATTTTGACTTAGAAGAATTTTCTCACTTAACGCCACGCTACTTAGCTAAAATAAACTTTCGCATTTCCTGAACCTCTCAACGCTGAAATACCGTAACTTGAAAATTAACTCTCACACTCATCCTATCACATCAGACCACTACCATTAGCCCAGAATCTCTTTATTAGACAAGACTTAGGAGTGGAGAAAATTTTTCCTGCTGCTACTACCTTTACTCTCAGGCCGAATCTACTCATCCTGAGCCTAATCAAGCAAAACTCAGCTTATATATTCATCCGCAACATGGTAGTAGACTTAGCAGCCGCTGAAACTACGTAATCCTATAAGTTTAACAGCAAACCCTAGTTCTAAGAGCAGAGATTAGAACAGTCTCAAATTAAGATGTAAAAAGAAAGAACTTCTGAAAGGAAAAATGTGGACAAGAGTATAATTAGCGTGCTTAAGTAACATTTTTCATGGCTAAATCGGGTTTTAACAAGAACCTGGAAGCATTAATGGCGGAAAACATAGATAACAGCAAGAAATTTCTACTTGGAAAGGGCTAGGAGCACTACTTGCCTCGATTTCCAGAAAGGTCTTGACTGACTTTTCTGCTTCCCCACGGATCTTGCAGCAAACACCTAACCGAGCTTGACGTCGAAATTGAGATCTAGGGGAGAGAAGTCCAGATATACCCTCGAAACGAAAATCCGACCGCTAAAACTCCGGGAATCGACGGTGGAAGGCACAGCTGCCCGCCGGTTTTCTTCCACACACGAACAGGATAACGGTTATTCTCTCACGGAAGGAGACGATGAATAGTCTCATTTTTAACTTAAGACTATATATACATAGACACGTCTATTCAGCCTTAACTGCCACCTAAAAAGTCTCTTAAACGGTAGGATTCATTTCAAGCTAGCCTATTACAAGCCGCCAGCCATGCATGCTGCCACCTTTTCACGCACAAAAGCAATAACTGCTTATCTACTGGCCACAGGATTAAATCACCCAGCTTTTGACCGCTGGATTTCATTTTATAGCTTTATTAATTACTTAATTGCATTTATTATTATTAACACACCAAAACGACGCGAAAACCGAACCACCTCGGAATCCGACGAAATTCGCACCGTAGCTAAATATCCATGCTACGAACACAACGGCGAAGTCGAAATTAACTTTTGACGAACAGAACTCGAGTTATACCCACCCAAAGCCAAAACACAAGCATCCCCCGAGAGGCCACACCGGGTCATCTAAAACGACTCGGCTTGCTAGGGAGATCTTGCCAATAGGCTACAAAATAGGCCACCCAGTTCTAAGGAGTTAAGACCACACTCCACAGATTGCACAAGCCAAGAAAATGCGTCGACGAACGCCAAGCAATAATTAAATAATCACAGAAAAATCGGGGGCGTTACAGTCACTCCCCCTACAAGAAAGTTTCGTCCAGAAACTTTACGCACAACGTCTCAACTATAGAAGGAAAGGTAACAAGCCAATCATCACAAGAAGAAAACAAACCAATCTAATCAGGGAAACAGCTGAGGGTGAGCCTCCCTCATAGCTGACTCTAACTCCTAAGTCGCGCTTTCCGAACCCTGATTCTTCCATAAAACATTTACCATCGGGATGGACTTCCTTCGCTGCACCAGATCTTGAGTATCCAAAATGCGGACCGACACTTCAATAAAAGAGAGATTAGGCTCTAGATGGGGCACAACATCCAAGACTTGCCCACTACTGCGCACACACTTTCGCAATTGGCTTACGTGAAATACATTATGAACACTTGGGAAGTTTGCTGGCAATTCCAACCTATAAGCTGACACGCCAATCCGTTCAGCAATCTTAAACGGGCCCACATACCTCAGGTCCAATTTTCGGTTCTTACCGAACCTCTTAACACCAACCATCGGGGAAACCTTAAGAAACACAAGGTCCCCTACAGAAAACTCCAAGTCCGACCTACGCCCATTAGCATTCCTTTCATATATCTCCTGAGCTATACTAAGCTTTTCTCGAACAATCTTCACCGCGAATTCCATCTCCTCGAGCGCATCTGGACCAAACAAGGGTCTCTCACTTGTCTCAGCCCAAAATAGGGGGGTTCTACAGCGCCTCCCATACAAAGCTTCAAACGGAGCCATTTGCAAACTTTCTTGGTAACTGTTATTATATGCAAACTCCATAAGTCGCAATCGCTCATCCCACGCTCCACCGTGGTCTAGAATGTAGCATCTGATCATATCCTCAACTATCCGGTTCACCCGCTCCGTCTGCCAATTAGTTTGTGGGTGGTAAGCAGTAGAATACCTCAGATCTGTACCTAAACCCTCCTGCAGACTCTGCCAAAAACGAGAAGTAAACCGGGAGTCTCGATCAGAAATGATGCTAACAGGCACACCGTGCAATCTGATGACCTAATTCAAGTACAACTCTGTTATCTTCTTCATCGGATAATCAATCTTATACGGCACGAAGTGAGCACACTTCGTTAGTCTATCCACTATGAACCAAACTGAATCAAATCCCCTTGGAGATTTCGGTAAGCCCGTGATGAAGTCCTTGGAAATACTTTCCCACTTCCAAGTCGGGATCTATAGTGGAGTCAACTTGCCACCAGGCCTTCCGTGATCGGCCTTCACACGCTTGCAAGTGTGGAACTCAGCAACAAATCGGGCTATATCACTCTTCATCCCATACCACCAGGAAATTTTCTTCAAATAACGATACATCTTTGTAGATCCCGGATGGTAGGAAACACTGGATCCATGAGCCTCTCTGCATACCATACCCCTGATGTCTCTAACAGTAGGGATGCAAAATCTGCCGCGGTACCTCAAAGTACCCGCATCATCGATGGAAAAATCTGGAAACTCCCCTCTCTCAGTCCTGAGGTATAAGTGCAGAAGGTCCGGATCATCCTTCTGGTGCAACCTAGTAAGGGAAATCCAAGACGGCTATGCCACTGCCAAACTACTCTGCATGACGCCGCATCTCACTGAGATATCCATAAGGAGGAACTCTTCCACTAAACAATCGGCAGAGAGATTAAAGATCTTCCCCGTCTTCCGGATTAGGGCGTCGGCCACTACATTGTCCTTGCCTTGATGGTACTGGATCTCTACATCATAATCGGCCACATACTCCAGCCACCGACGCTGGCGCAGATTCAACTCCTTCTGCATGAACACGTACTTCAGGCTCTTGTGATCATTGAAGATCTTGCACTGAGCCCCATAAAGTAGATGCCTCCACATCATCAACGCATAAATTACCGCTGCAAACTCAAGGTCATGGGTAGGGTAATTTCTCTCATGAGTATTTAATTGCCTTGACCCATACACAATCACCTTTTCAACTTGCATCAACACACAACCCAGACCAACATGCAAAGCATCCACGTACACATCATACTCCACACCCTCAGTAGGTAAGGTCAGAATGGGAGCAGTGCACAATCTGTTCTTTAGCTCAGGGAAGGCTTCTTCGCACTTCTCGCTCTAAACAAAGGCTGCGTTCTTCTGAGTGAACCTGGTAAAAGGTGCAGCCAGGGTAGAGAAACCCTCCACGAACCTCCTATAGTAGCCGGACAACCCTAGGAAGCTTCTGATCTCCTTAGGCGTGCCCGACATGCTCCAATCCATCACTGCTGCGATCTTTTCTGGGTCAACTGAAATCCCATCCTTGTTTACCACGTGGCCCAGAAACGAGACCAGAGGCAAACAAAATTCGCACTTGCTAAACTTGGCGAATAATTTGTGATTCCTCAACTCCGATAGAACCAAGCGCAGATGCTGCTCATGCTCCTCAGCGTTGCGGGAATAGACCAACACGTCATCGATGAAAACCACAATGAACTTGTCTAGGAAATCCTTGAACACCCGGTTCATCATATCCATGAAAGCTGATGGTGCGTTGGTAAGACCAAACGACATCACCAAGAACTCAAAATGTCATTGCCTTGATCTAAACGTAGTCCGTGGAATATCTGCCTCACGGATCCTGAGCTGATGATAGCCAGAATGAAGATCGATCTTAGAGAACATTGTGCTACTGTGCAACTGATCAAATAAGTCATCGATCCTCGGTAGAGGGTACCTGTTCCTAATAGTTACTTTGTTTAACTCCCTGTAGTCAATGCAAAGCCGCATCGACCCATCCTTCTTCTTTACAAACAAAACAGGAGCACCACAAGGCGACGAACTCTGCCTGATAAACCCTTTTGCCAAAAACTCATCTAACTGGACTCGCAACTCCTCTAGCTCACGAGGGGCCATTCGGTACGGCTCCTTAGCAATAAGACGCGTACCCGGTTCCAAATCAATCACAAATTCGACATCCCGATCGGGAGGAAGACCAGGAAGGTCATCAGGAAACACATCAGCGAAACCACGAACAACGGGAATCTCCTCTAAGTGCGGTATACTAACAGCGGTGCCAACCATCGAGACTAAACAAGCAAAACAACCAGAAAGAAAAACCTTCTGAGCACATACCGCAAAAATGACAGGAGAATATTGGCACGCATCAGCATACACGCTTCCCGGCTGACCATTGACCTTGATGAAGTCTAAGCGCTTCTCTTTGCACTAAATGACCGCATCATACCTAGACAGCCAGTCCATGCCCAGAATAATATCGAAGTCCTCCAGATCAATCATCTTCAAGTCTGCCCTCGCAAGAAAATCCCCTAACAAAACAGGGCAATCTAGAATGCCCAAATCTGATAACACAGATTCACCAGAAGGGAACTTGATGCGGAAGGTATCACAAACTCAATCTAGAGTTAACCGTTGTCGCTCCACAAAGGCCTTAGCCACAAATGAGTGGGTAGCGCCGGAGTCGAACAGAACACGCGCCCAGCGGTTCTTCACCTTAAATTTTCCTATAGGAGTATGTACAACTAAGGATCTACCAAAACCGAACTGTAACCATTCTAGTAAATAAAACTTTCAAGCTGGAAAAAGAAACAGCTAACCTGAGATGATCTGAGTCAAAGATTGAGCCTCCTCGGAAGAGATCACGTTCAGCTTTCCTTTACCCTTATCCACACGCTGAGGCAGAGGTAGTATCTGAAGTGGAACTGCATGAAGAGCAGGCTGGACCTGAGGACACCTAGACTTGATGTGACCTTTCTGACTGCAGTGATAGCAGACTTTATCCTTGGACCAGCACTGGGCAGCATCATGCCTGGGTCGCTTGCAAACAGAATAGGAAACATCCCTCCTAGGAGCATCCTGAATAGCATGAACTTGCTCCTTCTTCTGAGCTGCTGCCTTTTTGAAACACCTCTCAACAGGGTGGCCTGACCAACCACAGAAGCTACACACCACCTTGCTCTTATTTCCCGAAGCAGCACCGGGTACCTAGGGTTTCTTCTCCTCGACGAACTTCCTCTTATCCTTCCTTATTTGCTAGCCTCTGCTCTTTGCGGTCTCGATAGCCTCCACCTTCAGAGCAGCCTCCACTACCCCTGCATAAGTCTCTGATCTATAAGCATTGGTCAACTGCTGCACCTCGCTCCTCAAGCCACCAAGGAATCGCTTGACTCGATCAGCCTCAACACTTACCAACCCAGGAGTAAACCGGCTCAACTTGCTGAACTCTACCTCATACTCACCGACCGTGAGTTGCCTTTGCTTCAGGTGGAGGAAGTCGTTCATAAGACGGTCACGCTCGACCGAAGGCAAGAACTTCCTCAGCAGCATTTCCTTAAACACTTCCCAAGAGCAACCAGCTACCAAGCTCTCCTTTTCTCTAAGCCACCAACTCTTCGCCAAACCTTTGAGCTGATAGGCAGCTATCATCACTCTCTGATCATCTGAAATACCGGAGTACGAGAACATCTCCTCCATGGAGATCAGCCAATCGTCTATGACCATGAAATCTGCCTTCCCATCGTAAGTAGGAGGGTTAAGTCTCTGAAACTGTGAGATAAATGCCATCTCCGCTGGCACCACCACTAGAGGTCTCAGGGGTGCAGGAGGAGGAGGAACAGCTAACCCCCCTGTAGGGCCTTGTACTCCCTGAGTCTGTCCTGCCACAACTGCCACCAAAGACTTGATCTGGGCTCGCACCTCCACCATCTGCCTGCTCAAGGAATCGATACTCTGTCGCAGGCTCTCGATCACCGCATCATTCTGCGCTCCCGATGACTCACCCTCAGATAGGGGGGTCGATCTAATCAAAGGGCGTCTCGCCATCCTAAATTCATAGCAACATTAGTCAGATCCTAGTATGACAGCTGCAACTAACTACAAGTACAGACAATATAAACATAAATATGAACTTAAAGCTGCTAAACTTGCTCTGGGAGTTTATTTTTTTTATAAGAATTGATGTTATGCCTTAACCTAGGATGGTTAACCACCACCATACTAACTCTTGTGCCTAGATCGAGAATGCATGACTTATATTTTTTTGACTCGAAAACTTATGTGTGTACATATGTCATCCTGCAAGTCTTTAGCTTGGCACGCTGTGCTCATGCAATGTTATGCTATGCATGCTTGCGCCATGCATTCTAAAAAGGCCCTAATGCATGTTATGAGTGGCGTACACATTATAATGTTATGCATCCCATACTACATAACATCCTCATGCAACGAAAAAGAAAACGAGCTAGTCGTAGCCATGTGGTGAGGTAATGCATCCCACACTACATAACCCTCACATGTTGCCCCTATGGTGGATCCATATACGAACACATATTATGCTTCCCATACTACATAATATGCCCCGTATACTTCATGTTATGCTATGAGTGTAGTGTTCGTGCTTTTTGCCAAGACGTGCTGATGACATATCGGTGTGTGAATTACATGATGTTAAACTACTAATGCAATCAAAAGGGAAGGTTGCCCGACTAACTTGTCAAGCAATCTCCCTCTGATACCAACTGTCACAACCCGCATTTTCTCCGATGAAAACGGATTATCAGAGTAGGAGAAGACACGCGTCATGATGCCACGTCGAGCAAGGGATAACTGCCGACGCTCAGGCAAACCACTATCAACTATACTTTATGAAAATTCATAAGTTACATGATTAGAAAATCAGTTATATTTTAAAGGTCGTATCCCTCGGCTCGGTGGATCACGTAGTCCACAATTTAAAAACAATACTTATACGCTGCGAAAAATACTTTATTCAGGTTCGACATCCTAAAAGAGTGCATACTCCCCAGAGGACAACTTATACTATGTAGGACCCTACTTTTAATTTATACTATATATATAGGAAAATGATCTTTTTACGTTATTTGATAAATAGTGATGAGTTTTATAAAACATGTTAATCATGAGGAATACTTATAATAGTGTTTTTAGGTTTAAAAGTAACTAGCAACCTAGCATAAATCATCCCAAGAGCAAGTAGACAAACTCCAGAAAGGTAGCAGCAAAAAGTAACATTTCTAGTATCAAGGTAAAAACTACAAGTGGGTGCCAACAAACTGACACGAATCCACTAGCAAATATTTATGTCTGTAAGAAAAACAGTAAAACTACCTCACAAGACCAAGGAACTAATCTCCACAGTACGAGAGACCACCAGTGTAAGACCCCCTTTTTTTTTCTTTTTTCAACCACCGGGGGTCTTAGCCCAGAATTGCCGCTTTGCGGTGGCACCGACATCTCGGGAAGGCAACCACTACAAATCGCCAATTCTGCCGGCCCTTTTCGATCACAAACGAGAGAAGCATTTATACAAAAGTGTAAACAAGTCCACAGAAAACATGTATATAAGAGAGAATCATATCCAGTCCATCAATACAATAATAAGAAAATAGATAAATGGGCTTGAGCCCAGTACATCAGAGTCCTCACTACAAGTCTCTCATCACGGAAGCTAAGGAAATGCTAATCACTCACGGAGCTGGTCGCAGGAGCACCGGTGCTAGACTGTCCCACCTCCATGCGCACCGTACTCCGCTGGTGCTGGTCCCTGTCTCCCATCCGGAGCTCCTGTAATGTTTGGTTCGAAAACCATTAGTCATAAAGACTAAGCCCTATCATCCCCTACCCCTCCCACCACGGCTCCTAAGCACCGGGCGGAGAGGAGGAAAGGGAAGCTACAAAAGTGGAGAATAGACAAGCAAGTGTCGGTGGACCTAACTAGCAAGTTATATCGGGGAGCAGTATAAATGTTGTAATAGGTAGAACAATTAATAAGAAGCAATTTATATAAAAAGACAACTAGAGAACAGTAAGTAAGTATGTAAGTAACCTTAACTTATATGAATGCCCATACAAACTTATAAGTTAAGGGATCTTCTGCAAGGCTCCCATCGTATAAAAAGTCCCATACCGATTTATACGTTGGGGTGACGGTTATATGCAAACATGCTATGCCATGATTCATGCAAGTGCAACCCACACACACGACTCTATGCGCACAGACCTTTAGTTCCCCCTGTTCGGGAGGCTAGCTTCACCCCCAGGAACCTCCGTAGTGGCAAACGGAGACAGTGGGTCGGGCCCCCCACTCCTAGGCGGGTAACCACACTACCAGGCCTAGCCCTTCCGTACGCCCCTAGAAGAACACAACCTAGAGTATCCGCGTACTGCTGCTGGATGTACCCTCCAGACTTTTCTCCGAGTCATCGTTCCGCTGTCGGTGTGATCGATCGCCTAGTACCGATGACCCACCACCTTTCTCCGTACTCCAACCCTCGAGCCCGCGGCCCCCCGGACAGTACTGTCCGTGCATCTACCTTCAGAGCTACTGTCTGATGGCAAGTAATCCTATAATTCTACTTTCCTAGCTACCGGGGAGTGAGTGTGTGCAACCCTAGTTATACTAGTTGCTCTTTTAATTTATTACTCCTATGGTTTACGTTAGCCCAGGACTGCCCCCGGTATACCCCGTGAAGGGCTCTCAAGGGGCACTAGGAACCAAGACGGTGCATTACGGCCCGAAGTTCCCTTTCGCAAGGCACTTATTATTATTGGTTGTCTACCCTTTACCCAATCCCCTTTTAATGTTATAATGAATCTAACCCTAGCGTATTAAGACTCTTCCTCTTCCTCCCGGGGCGGACGGTCTTTCGTCGTTCCCGTACTCTCTTATCCTAACCAGTCCCACATTCTACTTATCCTGACTTCTAATAATGAACTCATTCTAAATTTGCCCTACCAACCATCGATTATCAGAATTCCGTGGTTTTACTAAATGCAGACCATCCTAAGCTATATGTGGTACACAAGGGGAGGTACTCCAAATTATCTTCCAAATCTCCTATAATATTTACTGGAGGACTATCATGACTTAATTAGCTTAAATCCAGAAATTTATAATTTTCCTAATTAATCTGATATTTATTTTATTTTTCTCAAAGATTGGCCATGGGTAATTTTTAACATGAACTACATGATATTCTTAAGTTATGGCCGCCCAAAAATTGTGATCACTAGATAACAGTAAGGTATCATCAAATACTAATTTGCAGGATTTTACAAAAGATATTTAGCCTCTAATTAATTTATCCATTATAATCCTATTATTCTCATGTAAAGAAGGAAGTACTGAAATTACTCTTCATAAAATTATGGAAAAATTACTGATTAATAGTATGATATAGAAGAGATCATTGTGCAAAGAATCATAATTTTATCAGCTTGCTAAGCACCAAAATAGATTTAATCCGATATCCATGATAAATAATACTTAATGAAGCAAGCCCTAGAATTAAGCTTCTAAAAAATCCCATAAAAATTCACAGAGTTTTGAAATCATAATAAAGTTTCTTTGCCTAAATTTCATCAATTTTCCAGGAAGTTTGTACTCTCTAATAAATTTTCTAAGCAAATCATGCAACTACCAATTCATTAAAGAAGTACCCAAAATAGTGAGCATAAAATTCATAGAAAAATATCCAGAGCTTGTACTACCCCTATAATCCACTCTACCCAATTCCCATCACTCTTCAATGTGGTTTGGTGTCATTTCCTATCTCTATAAGTTTTGCGCCCTAAACTAGGGTTAGGTTTTTAGACATCCCAACGATCTCCAAATCCACTAAAATTTCATCCAGAGAACTATATTAGCCCTATGGTTCTCATAATCTGACCTCGGTTCAATCCAAGGTCATTTGACCACATGACCTTCACAAACCACCAAGATCCATCCTTAGGGTTTGGCCTTGGTCCTTAGGGTAAACTTACCCCGATCCACCTCAAACTCCATGAGGGGGTGCTAGAGAACATTACTAGCCAGTGGTAAAAATCTCAGCCTCTGTTGAGGTGATCTCACCACTCAAACTTCAAAAGTGCACTTTTAACCTAAGACCCCTTATTAGGGCAAAACTTAGGGTTGATCAATTCTAAACCAAACCATCTCCAAGTGAGATGAAAAATTATACAGAACCTTATGGTGAACCCAGGGACCACTCACCAAAATTTGGGAGGGTTTGGAAATTATTTAACCACCTAATTAAATTCGGCTAGGATTATTGAATTTTTCTAAAAACTATAGAAAAATATTCTCCAAAAATTCTCATTTTTGGATATCACCTAGATATATGTAAGATTAGACCACATCCCAAATTTCAAGTCGTTTGGATGACTGGATTGGAGTGGGGAATTTTTCTAAGGTCAAGGCAGCCCTCTGGATAGACCTCACCAAAAAGGGTGCTGTGGTCTAACCACAAATCCAAATTGAATGAAATTAATTTTGAATAAAACTAGACTTCAAGGGCTACAGTTTCTATGTTGACCACTTTTCCTGTAGGAGCCTCTAAGTATTTTTCCCAAATTATTTAACATGACAGAAATCTCATTTAGAAATTGATTTTACAAATAAAATCTAATTAAAGGCACTGTTCATCTTCTTCTACAGCCCGAACCAGAGACTGAAAACCTAATTTTCCTGTAGCCTTTCCAAGCTATTTCCCGGCCACCCAGCCATCTCCCTGGCCGGCCACCACCACCACCACCTCCGTTGAGGCGAGGGCTAACGTCGGGCGGCGGCACGGCCGCCGGAGAGGCGGTTTCCGGCGAACCCGCCACCATGATATTTTCGGAAAACCACCATTACGCTCACCCGATCTGGCTCTTTTGAGCCCGATATCTCTCCTAATGATTCCTAAGATCTATCCGCAGAAGAAGAGGGAGGGGAGGACCTTGTTCGCGGGTTGAAGGCGTGCAGAGCGTCGGGAAGCCATTTGCGCGATGGTGGCGTCGCCGGAAATTCTTCAACAGCAAGGAGGAAGTCTGAATAGTTAAGGGAGTGTAACCTTTTCCTCTTGCAGTCAGGAATCTATATAGATGAGCCAATGGGGAGGGGAAAGGGTGGAACGTTGGAGATGAAACGTTGGCGGCCATTAATCACATTCTTATGACGTTTCGGTTATGCCGAATGGCAGTTGAAAAGTTGGGAATGAAGAGGTGCTTGCCAGGTGGCAATTTCCTATTGGACCCAATTTTTCCTTAATTATTAATATAATTAAAGTAGGGAACGGCTCATGAATGCTCTTGATTTTTCATCCCCACAGCCAGAATTTATTAAGGCGTCGGTTACCGAAATTTCCAGTCTGGCTGACGTTTCGGCCTTGGTCACGGGCGTGACACATGGGTCACGGGCGTGACAGGCCCGGTTAGTAGTTCTGGGTTCGACGATCGTCGAACTGAGATCGACGATCGTCGAAGGATGGTCACGGGCGTGACACTTGGGTCACGGGCGTGACAGGCCTGGTGACTAATTCTGGCCGACGATCGTCGAGCTGAAATCGACGATCGTCGAGCGTGGTCACGCCCAATGTCACGGGCGTGACAATGCGGGTCACGGGCGTGACATGCCTGGTGTCTAGTTCTGGTTCGACGATCGTCGAACTGGAATCGACGATCGTCGAGCGCGGTCACGCCCAATGTCACGGGCGTGACAGGGCAAGTCACGGGCGTGACAGGCAGTGTGGTCAAATTTGGTTCGACGATCGTCGAATCGGGATCGACGATCGTCGAGCGTGTCACGCCCTTGTCACGGGCGTGACATGGCGGGTCACGGGCGTGACCAACCCGTGACCCGATTTCTTAGCCGATTTATTTCTAGTTTTTGGGCTCCCTAGGATTCTACCACAACCAACCGACTCCTAGGGGTCTAGCCGGAAATGGGATGTTACAAATCCCAATAAACAAAACAAAGATTTCGTCCCTGAAATCAAGGTTAAGCCTACGGGACTCAAA
This sequence comes from Platanthera zijinensis, assembly GCA_039513925.1. NCBI lineage: Eukaryota > Viridiplantae > Streptophyta > Magnoliopsida > Asparagales > Orchidaceae > Platanthera > Platanthera zijinensis. The sequence continues at coordinate 150,922,301 of CM077079.1, forward strand.
TCGGGAAAAGTTAAGCTTGTAACATCCCATGAGAACCGAATGATTACCTCCCTACGCTACGTTTGTTTGTGCGGTTCCGAATCTAAGGTTTAATTCGCCCACCTAACTAGGTATATTCACCCCAATAAACAAAAGATTAGCCCCTATTCTTGAAATTTCCATTCCATTGGTTTAAAACAGGAAGGCAAATGATTGTTCAGAGGGGTTTTGAGGTATACCTGACGAAAAAGTTCCGGATATTTTTGCCGCATCAAGTCCTGTGGCTCCCATGTATGCTCCTCCTGCCCATGATTGTTCCACAGAACCTTGACCAACGGGACCTTCTTTCTCCGCAAGACCCGCACTGCCGTATCGTCAATCCTGATAGGCTCCATGTTGACTGACCGATCCGAGGCCACCGGGCCATCTGCCGAGGGAATCAGCTGCTCAGGGCGTAGCAGAGCCCTCCGTAGTGAGGAGACGTGGAAGACGTCATGCAATCCCGCTAACTCCGGCGGTAGTTCCAGTCTATAGGCTAAGGGGCCGATCCGCTCCAGGATCCTGTAGGGCCCCATATATCTCGGACTGAGCTTCCTCCGCCCGCGAACCCGCGAGACTCCGTGCATCGGCCGTATCTTCAAGAAGACTCGGTCCCCCACCTGGAACTCCACTTGGCGATGTCTCGCGTCGTAGTATTTCGCCTGTCTACTCTGGGCTTCCAACATCCTGTCTCGGATCAATCTGATCTGAGCATCTGTATCTCCCACAAACTCCGAGCCCAGCGCCTGCGGATCCTCATCCTGAACCCATGATAGTGGGGTTCTGCATCTCCTTCCGTACAACGCTTCGTATGGAGCCATGCCTATGCTGGACTGATGAGCGTTGTTGTACGAAAACTCGACCAGTGGCAACAATCTCTCCCAAGGCTCGCCACGGTCCAAAATACACAGTCGTAACAGATCCTCCAGTGTACGGTTTGTGCGCTCTGTCTGTCCGTCGGTCTGAGGGTGGAAAGCTGTGCTGAATGTCAATCGAGAACCCAGATGGGCCTGGACTGACCTCCATTCCCTGGATGTGAACCGCCCATCCCGATCCGAAACGATAGTCTTGGGCACCCCATGATAACGCACAAACTGCTCGATGAACCTCCGTACCAATACACTGACCGGCGTGTCCTTCGCCACTGGGATGAATCTGGCCACCTTTGTCAGCCTGTCCACTATCACCCAGATCGAGTCGTTCCCCGCACGGGATCTAGGTAGCCCATGTATAAAGTCCATGGCTATATCCTCAAACTTCCACTCCGGCACTGGAAGCGGCTGCAGCAATCCTGCCGGGTTCCTACACTCCGCCTTCACGAGCTGGCAGGCCTCACAATGCGTCACAAAATATGTAATATCTTTCTTCATACCCGGCCAGTACATCGTCCTCTTTAAATCCTTTACCATCTTGGTGATCCCCGGGTGCACCGAATACCGGCTGCAGTGAGCTTCCTCCAAAATGTCCTCCCGGATCCGTCCTCCTGCTGGTATGTAGACTCTGCCCCGGAAACACAGAAGCCCATCCCTCAAAGTATAATCTCCTGTCGTGCCTTCCTCCAAGGCCCGGAATATCGGCTCAGCTCTCTCGTCCAGCCTCTGCCCATCTCTGATGCGGTCTCGGATATCATCTGTAGTAGCCATCGACCCCAGGTACTCCATGTACAGCTCCGGGTCATCCTCAGATACTAGCGAAATCTGCATCTCCTCGAATGATCTAATCAACTCCAAGGCCATCAGCTGCGGGCCTACTCCGGTCGTACTCGCTCTCCGGCTCAGAGCATCCGCAACCACGTTCGCCTTCCCCGGATGGTAGTGCATGGTATACTGGTAGTCCGAAAGGAACTCCACCCAGCGTCTCTGCCTGATGTTTAACTCCTTCTGGGTGTCGACGTACTTCAGATTCTTGTGATCGGAGAAGATATCACAATGTACCCCGTAGAGATAGTGCCGCCAGATCTTAAGGGCAAAAATGACTGCCCCCATCTCCAAATCATGCACGGGGTAGTTCTGCTCGTGCTGCTTCAACTGACGGGAGGCATAGGCGATTACGTGCCCATTCTGCATAAGGACGGCGCCCATCCCCTGATAGGAAGCATCTGCATATACCTGAAATCCCTCCCTCCCTGATGGGAGAGCAAGGATGGGGGCCGAGGTGAGACGATCCTTCAGCTCCTGGAAGGCAGATTCGCACCGCGGCGTCCAAGTAAAAGGGGACTCCTTCTTCGTCAGAGACGTAAGAGGAAGGGCAATCTGAGAGAACCCCTTTACGAACTTCCGGTAGTAACCGGCAAGTCCCAAGAAACTCCGAACATCCGTGGCCGACTTTAGTGGTGGCCAATCCCGTACTGCCTGGATCTTTGCCGGATCCACTGCCAGACCTGCTCCACTGATGACGTGACCCAGAAATGCCACCTCTTTTAGCCAAAACTGGCACTTGCTGTACTTGGCATACATCTCGTGCTCCCGCAGCTTCTCCAAGGTCAAGGCTAGATGTCTCGCGTGCTCCTCCTCCGTCCTTGAATAGATGAGGATGTCGTCGATGAATACAATGACGAAGACATCTAGGTATTCCTCGAACACCCGATTCATCAAAGTCATGAATGCGGAGGGTGCATTCGTGAGCCCGAACGGCATCACGGTAAACTCGTACAAGCCGTATCTGCTGCTGAACGCCGTCTTCGGGATGTCCTCCTCCCGAATGCGAAGCTGGTAGTATCCTGATCTCAGATCCAGCTTTGAGAACCAATGGGCTCCCTCCAGCTGGTCAAATAGCTCGTCTATCCGTGGTAAGGGATAAGTATTCCGGACCGTCAACCGGTTTAGAGCCCGGTAATCTATGCACAGTCGGAGGGTCCCGTCCTTCTTCTTAACGAACAGCACCGGAGCTCCCCATGGTGAAGAGCTAGGCCGAACGAACCCGGCCTCCACTAACTCCTGAAGCTGACTCCGGAATTCCACCAACTCCTTTGGGGCCATTCGATAGGGAGCTCTGGATACCGGCTTAGCCCCTGGTATAAGCTGAATCTGAAAGTCCCTCTCTCGGTACGGGGGTAACCCTGGTAGCTTCTCCGGAAACACGTCGGCGAAGTCCCGCACCACTGGAATATCTGCAATGGAGTCCTTGGCTACGACCGCCTCAAAGAGGATCTGATAAACCTCTTCCCCCTGCAGGTGGGCCTTAACGGCCTGTATAGAAGAAAGTAAGGTGCGGGGTGCTGATGTAATACCTTCGATAACAATGAAGGAGTCGCCGTGCCTCACGGTGATCCTCTTTGCCACGCAATCGATCTGGGCATGGTTCCAGTACAGCCAGGTCATGCCCAGAATCAGATCGTAATCTGGCATCCTCAAAACCGTCGCGGGTGCCTCAAACGCCTTTCCGCCGATCCTTGCTTCCATATCACAATGAGTAGAGGTCAATATCTCCGATCCATCGGGTAGGCGCACCCTCAGCATCTTCCCGGTGCTCAGCTCCACTCCTGCCAGTCCTTTCACGAAATCCTCTGACACGAATGATTGCGACGCACCGGTGTCAAAGAGGGTGTGAGCGGGCTTGCCGCTAATGAAAACTATGCCTGGGGTGATTAAGTGTCTTAGTATTTTGTTGCAGTTCATCTTCTCTTAAATTTCTAAGCAGGTTACGTCTGAAATAGTAGTTTGTATGAAGAAAATTTAAAAGTGCCGCCATACCTGTGATAACCTGCTCCGGGTTCCGAGGCTGTGTCAGGTCTAGAGCGTACACCTGCTCTCTCTCTTGCCTACGGCCTCGATCCTGAAATCCTCGTCCTCGGTCCTGTCCTCGTCCGCCAAACTGTCTGGGGGGTGGAGCGCCCTGATGTGCTGGTGGGGGTGCTCGCCCCACTGGGCAGTTTTGCTTGATATGCCCCGGCTGGTTGCACTGATAGCATACCGGTGGCTGCCCTGCCGTCCTTGGCATTTCCAGCATCTGTATAGGCTGGGGAGCCAATACCCCCTGAGTCCTCTGCTCCTGCCCAAACTCCTGACGGGGCTGATCCCCGTTCCTTCTCTCTCCAATAACTTGGCCTCGAGGGCGGTCTCTACGTCCTCCAATCACTGTATCATCAGCCGGTCTCTTCCGGCTCCTCACTGTAAGCTGATCCGCCTCTCTCTTCTTAGCCATCTCCAGAATCCTGGCCAGACTCCCCTCTGAAACGAAAAGGAGGGCCTGCCTCATGTCATCCTGCAGCCCCTTATAAAACCTCCGGGCATAGCCAGCATCGTCTAACTGGTAAGCGTCCGCATATCGGGCCAGGTGTGTGAACTCCTGATAGTACTCCACCACGGTCCTGCTCCCCTGCCTCAACCGCAGGAACCTATCCTCCAGGTCATCTCTCGCCGACTGAGGTACAAAGTGTCCCAAGAGCGCTGCTCTGAACTCCTCCCAGGTAATATCAGCACAATCCACCCCTGCAAAGGTGGTGTCCAGCTGAGATTTCCACCATCTCTTTCCGTGTGACTCTAAGCAGGAGACTGCCAAGGCAACTGCCTCCTCCGTGGGGCATCGAATCCCTGCCAGCATCTCGTAAATGGTGTCCAACCACTCCTCCGTATGTACTGCGGACTCCGTCCCCTGGTAGGATGGAGGGGATAGTCCCCGGAAGACAGTCATCCAATTGGCCCCGGGGTTCGGCTATGGGGCCGGGGCTTGCTGAGCTCTGAAGGCCTCCAAGATGGCCGTCAATGTTTGCCCCATCTCCGTCTGCTGGAACGGAACGGGTGCTGGCGGAGTCAGGACCACATCCGGGGCCTGAGGTGTCCCCTGCTGCGATGTAGGGTTCGTCGCAGGCTACAAGCAAAAATTCCATTTGTTAGAGAGCGAATGAATGGAATTTAAGAAGAGTTATAATGGACTTTCACATGTGATTTCCCTTATGGGCACACCACTGCTTCCGCTGCTAGTTTGTCCGCAAACTAAGCTCGCACGGGGGTGGCCCAAGGTTTCTGTGGACTACTTCTCTTTCGATCGAGGTCTGCCCTCTGATACCACTTGTAAGACCCCCTTTTTTTTTCTTTTTTCAACCACCGGGGGTCTTAGCCCAGAATTGCCGCTTTGCGGTGGCACCGACATCTCGGGAAGGCAACCACTACAAATCGCCAATTCTGCCGGCCCTTTTCGATCACAAACGAGAGAAGCATTTATACAAAAGTGTAAACAAGTCCACAGAAAACATGTATATAAGAGAGAATCATATCCAGTCCATCAATACAATAATAAGAAAATAGATAAATGGGCTTGAGCCCAGTACATCAGAGTCCTCACTACAAGTCTCTCATCACGGAAGCTAAGGAAATGCTAATCACTCACGGAGCTGGTCGCAGGAGCACCGGTGCTAGACTGTCCCACCTCCATGCGCACCGTACTCCGCTGGTGCTGGTCCCTGTCTCCCATCCGGAGCTCCTGTAATGTTTGGTTCGAAAACCATTAGTCATAAAGACTAAGCCCTATCATCCCCTACCCCTCCCACCACGGCTCCTAAGCACCGGGCGGAGAGGAGGAAAGGGAAGCTACAAAAGTGGAGAATAGACAAGCAAGTGTCGGTGGACCTAACTAGCAAGTTATATCGGGGAGCAGTATAAATGTTGTAATAGGTAGAACAATTAATAAGAAGCAATTTATATAAAAAGACAACTAGAGAACAGTAAGTAAGTATGTAAGTAACCTTAACTTATATGAATGCCCATACAAACTTATAAGTTAAGGGATCTTCTGCAAGGCTCCCATCGTATAAAAAGTCTCATACCGATTTATACGTTGGGGTGACGGTTATATGCAAACATGCTATGCCATGATTCATGCAAGTGCAACCCACACACACGACTCTATGCGCACAGACCTTTAGTTCCCCCTGTTCGGGAGGCTAGCTTCACCCCCAGGAACCTCCGTAGTGGCAAACGGAGACAGTGGGTCGGGCCCCCCACTCCTAGGCGGGTAACCACACTACCAGGCCTAGCCCTTCCGTACGCCCCTAGAAGAACACAACCTAGAGTATCCGCGTACTGCTGCTGGATGTACCCTCCAGACTTTTCTCCGAGTCATCGTTCCGCTGTCGGTGTGATCGATCGCCTAGTACCGATGACCCACCACCTTTCTCCGTACTCCAACCCTCGAGCCCGCGGCCCCCCGGACAGTACTGTCCGTGCATCTACCTTCAGAGCTACTGTCTGATGGCAAGTAATCCTATAATTCTACTTTCCTAGCTACCGGGGAGTGAGTGTGTGCAACCCTAGTTATACTAGTTGCTCTTTTAATTTATTACTCCTATGGTTTACGTTAGCCCAGGACTGCCCCCGGTATACCCCGTGAAGGGCTCTCAAGGGGCACTAGGAACCAAGACGGTGCATTACGGCCCGAAGTTCCCTTTCGCAAGGCACTTATTATTATTGGTTGTCTACCCTTTACCCAATCCCCTTTTAATGTTATAATGAATCTAACCCTAGCGTATTAAGACTCTTCCTCTTCCTCCCGGGGCGGACGGTCTTTCGTCGTTCCCGTACTCTCTTATCCTAACCAGTCCCACATTCTACTTATCCTGACTTCTAATAATGAACTCATTCTAAATTTGCCCTACCAACCATCGATTATCAGAATTCCGTGGTTTTACTAAATGCAGACCATCCTAAGCTATATGTGGTACACAAGGGGAGGTACTCCAAATTATCTTCCAAATCTCCTATAATATTTACTGGAGGACTATCATGACTTAATTAGCTTAAATCCAGAAATTTATAATTTTCCTAATTAATCTGATATTTATTTTATTTTTCTCAAAGATTGGCCATGGGTAATTTTTAACATGAACTACATGATATTCTTAAGTTATGGCCGCCCAAAAATTGTGATCACTAGATAACAGTAAGGTATCATCAAATACTAATTTGCAGGATTTTACAAAAGATATTTAGCCTCTAATTAATTTATCCATTATAATCCTATTATTCTCATGTAAAGAAGGAAGTACTGAAATTACTCTTCATAAAATTATGGAAAAATTACTGATTAATAGTATGATATAGAAGAGATTATTGTGCAAAGAATCATAATTTTATCAGCTTGCTAAGCACCAAAATAGATTTAATCCGATATCCATGATAAATAATACTTAATGAAGCAAGCCCTAGAATTAAGCTTCTAAAAAATCCCATAAAAATTCACAGAGTTTTGAAATCATAATAAAGGTTCTTTGCCTAAATTTCATCAATTTTCCAGGAAGTTTGTACTCTCTAATAAATTTTCTAAGCAAATCATGCAACTACCAATTCATTAAAGAAGTACCCAAAATAGTGAGCATAAAATTCATAGAAAAATATCCAGAGCTTGTACTACCCCTATAATCCACTCTACCCAATTCCCATCACTCTTCAATGTGGTTTGGTGTCATTTCCTATCTCTATAAGTTTTGCGCCCTAAACTAGGGTTAGGTTTTTAGACATCCCAACGATCTCCAAATCCACTAAAATTTCATCCAGAGAACTATATTAGCCCTATGGTTCTCATAATCCGACCTCGGTTCAATCCAAGGTCATTTGACCACATGACCTTCACAAACCACCAAGATCCATCCTTAGGGTTTGGCCTTGGTCCTTAGGGTAAACTTACCCCGATCCACCTCAAACTCCATGAGGGGGTGCTAGAGAACATTACTAGCCAGTGGTAAAAATCTCAGCCTCTGTTGAGGTGATCTCACCACTCAAACTTCAAAAGTGCACTTTTAACCTAAGACCCCTTATTAGGGCAAAACTTAGGGTTGATCAATTCTAAACCAAACCATCTCCAAGTGAGATGAAAAATTATACAGAACCTTATGGTGAACCCAGGGACCACTCACCAAAATTTGGGAGGGTTTGGAAATTATTTAACCACCTAATTAAATTCGGCTAGGATTATTGAATTTTTCTAAAAACTATAGAAAAATATTCTCCAAAAATTCTCATTTTTGGATATCACCTAGATATATGTAAGATTAGACCACATCCCAAATTTCAAGTCGTTTGGATGACTGGATTGGAGTGGGGAATTTTTCTAAGGTCAAGGCAGCCCTCTGGATAGACCTCACCAAAAAGGGTGCTGTGGTCTAACCAGGAATCCAAATTGAATGAAATTAATTTTGAATAAAACTAGACTTCAAGGGCTACAGTTTCTATGTTGACCACTTTTCCTGTAAGAGCCTCTAAGTATTTTTCCCAAATTATTTAACATGACAGAAATCTCATTCAGAAATTGATTTTACAAATAAAATCTAATTAAAGGCACTGTTCATCTTCTTCTACAGCCCGAACCAGAGACTGAAAACCTAATTTTCCTGTAGCCTTTCCAAGCTATTTCCCGGCCACCCAGCCATCTCCCTGGCCGGCCACCACCACCACCACCTCCGTTGAGGCGAGGGCTAACGTCGGGCGGCGGCACGGCCGCCGAGAGGCGGTTTCCGGCGAACCCGCCACCATGATATTTTCGGAAAACCACCATTACGCTCACCCGATCTGGCTCTTTTGAGCCCGATATCTCTCCTAACGATTCCTAAGATCTATCCGCAGAAGAAGAGGGAGGGGAGGACCTTGTTCGCGGGTTGAAGGCGTGCAGAGCGTCGGGAAGCCATTTGCGCGATGGTGGTGTCGCCGGAAATTCTTCAACAGCAAGGAGGAAGTCTGAATAGTTAAGGGAGTGTAACCTTTTCCTCTTGCAGTCAGGAATCTATATAGATGAGCCAATGGGGAGGGGAAAGGGTGGAACGTTGGAGATGAAACGTTGGCGGCCATTAATCACATTCTTATGACGTTTCGGTTATGCCGAATGGCAGTTGAAAAGTTGGGAATGAAGAGGTGCTTGCCAGGTGGCAATTTCCTATTGGACCCAATTTTTCCTTAATTATTAATATAATTAAAGTAGGGAACGGCTCATGAATGCTCTTGATTTTTCATCCCCACAGCCAGAATTTATTAAGGCGTCGGTTACCGAAATTTCCAGTCTGGCTGACGTTTCGGCCTTGGTCACGGGCGTGACACATGGGTCACGGGCGTGACAGGCCCGGTTAGTAGTTCTGGGTTCGACGATCGTCGAACTGAGATCGACGATCGTCGAAGGATGGTCACGGGCGTGACACTTGGGTCACGGGCGTGACAGGCCTGGTGACTAATTCTGGCCGACGATCGTCGAGCTGAAATCGACGATCGTCGAGCGTGGTCACGCCCAATGTCACGGGCGTGACAATGCGGGTCACGGGCGTGACATGCCTGATGTCTAGTTCTGGTTCGACGATCGTCGAACTGGAATCGACGATCATCGAGCGCGGTCACGCCCAATGTCACGGGCGTGACAGGGCAAGTCACGGGCGTGACAGGCAGTGTGGTCAAATTTGGTTCGACGATCGTCGAATCGGGATCGACGATCGTCGAGCGTGTCACGCCCTTGTCACGGGCGTGACATGGCGGGTCACGGGCGTGACCAACCCGTGACCCGATTTCTTAGCCGATTTATTTCTAGTTTTTGGGCTCCCTAGGATTCTACCACAACCAACCGACTCCTAGGGGTCTAGCCGGAAATGGGATGTTACAACCAGCAACAGCACAGCACAACTAGCCGCCTAATCGGCTACTAACCAGAACCTGAGGCATTCAAAGAAAAAAAGAATACCTCAGCAAGCTAAACAAGTAAGCTGTACGTAAATGTTAGGTTATAAGGTAAGCAAGAAGAGTAAGTAAACCGAAAACAAGCACCACTGTCCAAGGCAAGACAAAAGAAAAGCACTAAGTGCGAGGAAACAACAACAACCCTGCCTAAAACTAAATCATGCAGAGTTTACCAGGCTACCATGAGCCCAAACGTTGCAAATTTACAAAGGAAGAAACGTATAACACCTTAAGCTGTGAGAGATGGTAGTAGCAAAAACAACATGGATCCGGGTTGGAGGCAAACTTAGTCCCCCAACCACCATTTCCAAGAAACAAAGCTCAGGGGTTTACATGTGAAAGCACTAGGGACCTCCCACCCCCTTGCCCAGCCCGTACCTGGAGCAAGATAAAAGAAAAAGGGTGGCCTTGGCTAAATTACACAACACCTACCCCATTAAGAGCTTCAAACCACCACTACTAACCACGACCCACGATTCGGCCTTTTTGGAAAAAAGAAAATAGCCGACAAGGAACCTCAAAATCAAGGAATTCACTCGGGGGAGAAAACCAAGGTAAGGAAACAGCATTGAGATGACTCAACACGGCATGGCGTTGAGTGAGCCCCACTCACTCAACGCCTAAACAGACGGTGGTGTTATGTGAGCTAACCTCACTCAACGCAAAAATAGCAATGGCGTTGAGTGAGGTCCACTCCCTCAACGCCTTTAGCAAAGCAGGCTGTGGCGTTGAGTGAGCTAACCTCACTCAACGCCAAAACAGCTATGGTGTTGAGTGAGGTACACTCCCTTAATGCCTTCAGCAACACAGGCTGTGGGGTTGAGTGAGCTAGCCTCACTCAACGCCAAAATAGCTACGGCGTTGAGTGAGGTCCACTCACTCAACGCTTTAGTACTTTACCGCAAAACCCAACTGTGGCGTTGAGTGAGTCCACCTCTCTCAACGCCAAAACAGCTTTGGCGTTGAGTGAGGTCGACTTACTCAACGCAAAAGTACTTAGTCGCGAAAACAAACTGCGGCATTGAGTGCGTCAAACATTCTCAATGATAGAATAGCTTTGGCGTTGAGTGAGGTCAACTCACTCAACGCCAAAGTACTTACCCGCAGGAAAGGGCTACGGCGTTGAGTCAGCCCGCCTCACTCAGCGCCTAAACTGCCATGGCGTTGAGTGAGGCCCACTCACTCAACCCCATCCGGAGGAGGTCGGCGGGAATGCAGATTGATTCTCGACGAATCGGCGGGAATGCAGATTGATTCTCGCTGAATCGGCGAGAATGCAGATTGATTCTCGCCGAATCGGCGGGAATCACTAACGATTCTCGTCGAAGTTGGCGAGAATCACCTAGTTATTCCCGTCAATTTTGACTTAGAAGAATTTTCTCACTTAACGCCACACTACTTAGCTAAAATAAACTTTCACATTTCCTGAACCTCTCAATGCTGAAATACCGTAACTTGAAAATTAACTCTCACACTCATCCTATCACATCAGACCAATACCATTAGCCCAGAATCTCTTTATTAGACAAGACTTAGGAGAGGAGAAAAATTTTCCTGCTGCTACTACCTCTACTCTCAGGCCGAATCTACTCATCCCGAGCCTAATCAAGCAAAACTCGGCTTATATATTCATCGGCAACATGGTAGTAGACTTAGCAGCCGCTGAAACTATGTAATCCTACAAGTTTAACAACAAACCCTAGTTCTAAGAGCAGGGATTAGAACAGTCTCAAATTAAGATGTAAAAAGAAAGAACTTCTGAAAGGAAAAATATGGACAAGAGTATAATTAGCGTGCTTAAGCAACATTTGTCATGGCTAAATCGGGTTTTAACAAGAACCTGGAAGCATTAATGGCGGAAAATAGAGATAACAGCAAGAAATTTCTACTTGGCAAGGGCTAGGAGCACTACTTGCCTCGATTTCCAAAAAGGTCTCGATTGACTTTTCTGCTTCCCCACAGATCTGGCAGCAAACACCTAACCGAGCTTGACGTTGAAATGGAGATCTAGGGGATAGCAGTCCAGATCTACCCTCGGAACGAAAATTCGACCGCTAGAACTCCGGGAATCGACGGTGGAAGGCACAGCTGGCCGCCAGTTTTCTTTCGCTCATGAACAGGACAACGGTTATTCTCTCACGGAAGGAGACGATGAATAGTCTCGTTTTTAACTTAAGACTATATATACATAGACACGTCTATTCAGCCTTAACTGCCACCTAAAAAGTCTCTTAAACCGCAGGATTCATTTCAAGCTAGCCTATTACAAGCCACCAGCCATGCATGCTGCCACCTTTTCACGCACAAAAGCAATAACTGCTTATCTACTGGCTGCAGGATTAAATCACCCAGTTTTTGACCCCTGGATTTCATTTTATAGCTTTATTAATGACTTAATTGCATTTATTATTATTAACACACCAAAACGACGCGAAAACCGAACCACCTCGGAATCCGACGAAATTCGCACCGTAGCTAAATATCCACGCTATGAACACAACAGCGAAGTTGAAATTAACTTTCGATGAACAGAACTCGAGTTATACCCACCAGAAGCCAAAACACAAGCATCCCTCGAGAGGCCACACCGGGTCACCCAAAACGACTCGGCTTGCTAGGGAGATCTTGCCAATAGGCTACAAAATAGGCCACCCAGTTCTAAGGAGTTAAGACCACACTCCACAGATGGCACAAGCCAAGAAAACGCGTCGACGAACGCCAAGCAAGAATTAAATAATCGTAGAAAAATCGGGGGCGTTACATGTTGAGGCTGCCGCAGCGCCTTGCAGGAGCCCTTTGAAGCCGCCACCGGGATCTACTGGAAAAAAGTGGAGGCCTGACACACCGCCGTACCTTATTCCTTCCAAGAAGCCATCAGCAGGCGAGAACCCCCTGGTTGTCGAGAAGCCAAAAGGTGTCGAGAAACCAATGGGCGTCGAGAAACTAAAAGTTGTTGAGAAGTTAACCGTTGCTGATCTTTTCAAGGGTGAGTAGATTATCATTGACTCTCCTAAAAATGACGTTAGCGGTGTAGTGAGGAAGAGGGAGGGAAGAGCCGGCGAGACCTCAGCATAGGCAAAGCCGGAACCTAGGAGCCACATGAACTTCGGCCTGGGTGAGGATGTGTTGAATGATAGCGAAGAGCCCCTGCTGGTGTGGGATCAAAAGGCCAATAGAGCCTCCATCTCTACTGTGTTCCCCTCCTAGTAAGAGGGCGATACGGTCTTAGACCAGGCTTATGCATTGTCCTTTGGCATGTATGGGAGGGACAACGCTGCCTACTACGACTGGGCATTAACAAAATCACTCGCCTATGAGAGCTCGCGGGCCCAATTTCGCGCCCTCGAGATCTCGCATATGTTAGCGCGCCATAGCATCCGTCTTGCACGAAAACTGACAGATGTTAGCACGGCACAATCCTTTATCTGCTCGGAGGTGAAAACATTAAAGGAGGATCTCACGACCTCCAAGAAGGATCTCTCCCTACGAGAAGCTAGAGCGGTAAGTTCTTACTCCTTCGCTTGCATATTCTCCATACTTCTTAATCTCGCCCTGATCCTTGGTTAATTTGTAGGATATCGCGACCGTCGCAGCTAAGTACGTGCTCATCGCTCAACTTGGGGACGAGAACAGGCGGATAAGGGCTCAAAACTAGCAGTAGATCGACTCGCTGTTCCCTCCTCCCCCGAGCGAGAATAAGGAGGCCCTGATGTATTCGCAGCATAAGAACTGAAGGGTGGGCTCCCTTGCCTCAAACTCCCCATTGTTTTTGGAAGCCACCACCATGGAGTCAGTGAGGACCTCCACGTTAAGCACTCCTTGTTCCCTGGATAGACGCAGCCCTGCAATCACAACCTCATACTCAGCCTGATTGTTAGTAATAAAAAAGTGCACAAATATTTTTTGTTCTAACTTTGTTCCTTGGGGGCTCTCCAAAATCACCCCCACCCCCAGAGAATGCTTACCTGAGGCACCATCCACCATCACCTTCCAAGGAACTGGGTGGGTGAGTTCCGCATCCGCCACCTCGACCACATAATCAGCCAGGAAGTCGGTCATCGTCTGGGCCTTAAACGAGAGGCATTGGACGAAAGAGATATCGAACTAACTCAGCTCTACCGACCACTTAGCCAATCTACCTGAATGTTCCACCCCCTAAATGATGTTGCGAAGGGGATGGTCAGTTACCGCTCGGATGGAGATTGCTTGGAAGTAGGGTTGGAGCCTCCTGGCCGAGATGACCAGAGCGAATGCCAGCTTCTCCAAGATGGGATATTGGAGCTTTGCCTTCCTCAGGACCCGACTAACATAATAGACGGGCACCAACTTCTTCCCTTCTTACCAAACCAGGACACAGCACATGTAAGACCCCCCTCCCGGAACACAAGACACAGCCGAGGGGAGTCTTATGCCCAGAACAGCCGCCTTGCGGTAGCATCATCACACATGCTAACCTGTACCACAAGACGCCTATTCTGCCGGCTAGTCTCAAATATAATACTGCCAACCCATCAATAAAATAATAAACACAGAAGTCATGATCCACATAAAGTAAAAAGTCCAGAAAAGCAGGAAGCTACATAAAGGGTCCTGAAAATATCATAGTATATAAAAACATTGCCCAAATGGGCTACATCATGAGTCTCTCAAAACTCACATCAGTCACCGACGGTACCATCACATCAGGCTCTATCGTCCTAGCCTAACTTCCCTCCTACATAACTTGTTGTTGCTCTGTCTGCGGGGTTTCTTCCTAAAAAGGAAGACATAGCAACTGTTAGTCATAAAGACTAAGTGGCTTCACATCCGCTCCCCCGACGACTCCTCGACACCGGGCGGAGAAAGGAACAAAGGTACAATATATTTATATAAGCAGTAGTACAAGCAGGTGGAGTAAGTATACATGTCATGAGTAGCAATAGAAGTAATGTATAACAATATTATCAGCATTCTATTCTAGCAATTCTATAGAAGCTATATCAATCCATCTAAGCATATAGATCTATAATAGGAAAGTAACTTAACTTATATGAATGTCCATACAAACTTATAAGTTAAGGATCGGCTTAATAGTAAAGTAACACATCGTATAGGAGTGCCCATAAAAACTTATACGATGAGGATCTTGTGTATGTAATGCATGTAATGCTATGAATGCAATGCAATGACTCACCCATGATCATGCACATGCAACTGCTATGTCGACACAGACTTATAGTTCTCACTATTTGAGCAGGTAGCTAATCTCTCAGGCGTCATCCGTTGTGACCAAACGGTGTCAGTAGAGCGGACATCTCCACTACTAGGCTGGTCTCCACACTACCTGGCCTAGGCCTCCGTACGCCTCAATGCTAAGAACAAAACAGTGGAGCTCACATGTGTACTACGGCTCAGCGGGTTCTCTTGGGTAGATGTGCACCAAGATCCTAGCCCCGAACTGGCCTATGCGTGACACAGAAGGAGCCTCAGAAATGAGCATGAGGACCAAGCCCAACCGTTCACTTGGCACGGAAGGAGCCTCGGGACGTGAACACCGAGGACCAAGCCCAACCGCCCAAAGTCTAACTATCAACTCCCATCGGTGTGATGATTGGCGAGCCCGTAGACCTGCCACACTATCCTTAACCCGAGATTACGACACCATGTGTCGACTCACACCACATGCAATTCCACTATACCGTGGCATGGAAGGAGCCTCGGAAAAGCACGAGGAGCAAGCCCAACCATCCATCTAACACGGAAGGAGCCTCGGGACGTGAACACCGAGGACCAAGCCCAACCGTCCAACTTTACTCATTTCAACATCATCCCAACTTGTGACGGCCAACACCACACTTACTAACTTCTACAATGCTACCCGTAGGGAGACTACATCTCTAAGCATCGGCTATCAAACATAACCAGTTAGACTCGGATCACGAATACAACATACTCTCTCCAATATAGCTCATCACATTCATTGCTACCCACCTTTTCAACCGACCACCTCGATTCATCACATAATCGGTCTATTCTTACAACCAAGCTCAACATCAATTGTTCACTAGCCATCCAATTCCAAAATGACATCAACTACTAACCTAGATGGCTTCCAATACTAACCAAAATATACCTGAGGTTTACTAAAGCATTATAATTAATAGAGCAAGATAATATAAGGTGTACCACACATCTATCACATTTAAAAGAGTACACCTATGCAAGATAATAAATGAGCATAATTATAGCATATATAGCCCTTAAAATAGAAATTCATGGAGCTACAGGAATCCGCTAAAAACGGTCAACCCCTCTTTGGAAAGGTATTTGCGAGGGCTACGACTTTCGTGTTTAAGAAAAAACCCAGATCTGGTCGTATAACACCAGAAATCCAACTCGAAGTCTTCTGCATACAGGATACATATTTCCTGGGCATTAACCCCCAACCGCAGCAGATTCAAACTGACTTTCCTGTGACTATAGGTATTGCCTGGAAACGTGCAACCACTCATTGGAAAGATAATTCCAAGGACTACGACTTTTATGTTGAGTCAAAAACCCAGATCTGGACAGAACACCTCTGAAATTGGCCGCGAAGGTCGCTGCGTGCAGGAATCAGATTTCTGCACGCATCTTAAGGCGAGATGAACGACATCCGTTCATCTTCCTCCTAAATCCGATCTTCCCAAAACTTCTCCAGAATTTTGTCCACCTTTATTCACCCTCACAAAGCCATACTTCTCCACGAATCACTCTCTCATCTTCACTTTGAAGAATGAAGAGGTTGGAGGTGACTAAGCCTAGAAAACGACCTAGGCATGGATTTTCCCTAAGAAATCTCCTCCTCACCATCAAGAATCTAAGGAGTCGATATCTCTCCTAGAATATTAAATACAGATCTAGCACCAAGGGAGAGGGGAGAAAGCTCACCAAATGTCTATGCATGTTACTCAATAGTCGCGCATGTGGCATTTGCGCGTTGTTCCATCCATGACCGGATCTCGTCTGATCTTGAAGTGATAGAATCCATATCCATAGCCTACTGCAGTTGAATTTTCTTCACCACCATTATTAACATAGTCATAGTCTATAGCCCCATGGAAAACTCCTAACATAATGAGGTCAATCCATCCTCCTGATTTTACTGTGCAGCAGCAGCAGTCAAAACTCCATGAGAATAACATCCTTCACACCATATTCGCTCAGTTTGGAGATGGGGGCTCGGCTAGATCTGTTGAATGGGCGAATCTTAAAGTGTAGGGGTGGAGATGGCCAGATCTGAAGCTTGGTGGGTCGGACGACCATTGAGGAGGAGAAGAGTTCAGATCTGGAAGAAATGGAGGGGAAAAGCTTAATGGTGGTTGGTCGTGGCAAGAGGCTCGTCGTAAGGAACTGGATCTTGGAATAACTTCGGCCATGGTGTTGTAGCTCGCCAGAGAAGGGCTTTGTTGGAGGAAGGTGGAGCGAAAGAGAAATATGGAGGGTTTTCCTCCGCCGTCAAGCGAAGCAGGGGGGGATCGGGTTTTCTGCTTCTACAAACCTAATGTTGCATTTGTAAGACCCCATTTTTTTCTTTTTTAACACCGGGGTCTTAGCCCAGAATTGCCGCTTTGCGGTGGCACCGACTCACGGGAAGGTCGCCACTACAAAGCGCCAATTCTGCCAGCCCTTTTCGATCGCAGAACAGTAGCATAAGTACATATAGAAACTAGTCCACCATAATCATATGTATATAAATAAATCTCCACGAAGGGAGAGTCCACAATAATAATAACAATCAGAGTACAAAAGGAGGGCTTGTGCCCAGTACATGTAATCCTCACTACAAGTCACTCAAGGAAGCAAAACTAAAACTAAGCGTCACCATAACTGTTACTGAACCGATAGCACACAAGCTAGACTGGCCCATCTCCACCGACTCCATACTCTGCTAGTGCTGCATCTCTGGGTGCTTCTTCCTTTTCGTCCTGCATTCGACGCCTCACAATCCACGTCTGCGTCGACGTCTTCGACCTCCTGGCTTTTGAGCTGGTGGGCTCCCACCCATCAAGGGGCATTTGACCCGTGTATGTCCCGGCTGGTGACAATGGTAACACGGTCGCGGGGTCAACTCTGTCAGAAACTGCAATACCCGTGACCCTTCCATATGATACACCTAAAATATTGTGGTTCGAAAACCGTTAGTCATAAAGAATAAGCCCTATCATCCCCTACCCCTTCCCCCATGGCTCCTAGGTACCGAGCGGAGAGGAAGAAAGGGAAGTACATGAAGGTGGAGAATAAGTAAAAAGGAGGGGACAGCGGACCTATGCTAGTAATTCCATAGTAAATATGATAGAAGAAGAAAGTAGGAAATGTAACCGTAACTTATGCGCGAAAGAGCATAAGCCAAGGGATCTTTTGCAGGGCTCCCATTGTATAAAGTGTCCCATACCACTTATACATTGGGGTGTCGGTTATCAAACAGCAAGGAGTAGCAAGTAAGTAAAAGCACAAGAAATATAACCATTGATTTATAGGGATTACACCTATAGACCAAGGGGTCGTTTTGTAGGGCCTATCGTATAAAACGTCCCATACCATCTTATACGATAGGTGGCAATGTTTATGCTATGACACACAAATATGCTATGGAATGCACAAGCAAGTGCAACACACCCATCGACTCTATGTGCACAGACCTTTAGTTCCCCCTGTTCGGAAAGCTAGCTTCACTCCTAGGAACCTCCGTTGTGGCAAACGGAGACAGTGGGTCGGGCCCCCACTCCTAGGCGGGTAACCACACTACCAGGCCTAGCCCTTCCGTACGCCCCTAGAAGAACACAATCTAGAGTATCCGCATACTAGTGCTCACTGTACCCACCAGGCTTTCTTTGGCTAAGTGTCCCACACCGCCGAGTCAACGTACCGCTGTCGGTGTGATCGATCGCCCAGTACCGATGACCCACCACTTTTATGCACATGCAATCATGACAATTATATTTGTACAAGTTCTCATGTTATCGAGCCTCCAGCTCTCTAGGCTACCAAGCATATACCAAGTCCCCGAGCATCCCGCTCCCTGGACTTCCAAATTACAAACCAAACCATTGTCTTTACTAGTAGGCCCTTAGACCACGGACCTACTCTACCCATTCCATGCCAATTCTTTTTCCTAAGTATATAAGTGTAGGTGTGAGGTAGAACTATTATTAGGGTTACTCTGGATCATTTTATTCCTAAGATATAAGGTTAACCTTGGACTTCCCGAGGTTTACCCAGTGAAGGGCTCGCAACGGTACTAGGAGCTATGATGGGGTGAATCCCAAAACTCCCTTTCCAAGGAACTTATTATAATTGATTGGTTCCCTTAACCCATTCCTTTCTCACATTACAGTGGGATAATCCTAGGGTGACTTTGACTCTTCCACTTCTCGGGGAGGACGATCTTCCGTCGAACCCGAGCACTACTTATCACAAGTCAATCTCACACCATACCCATCCTGACTTCCAATAATGAACTTGATTCAACTCACCCTATCTAAACCAGCAACTACCAAAATTCCATCTCCCTAGTTCATTACCCACTCTAGTTCAGCTTCTGCAGTTTTTACTAAACGCAGACCATCCTAAGGTTTATGAGGTATGCAAGGGGTGGTACTCCCAACTGTCTTCTGAATCCCATATAATATTTACTGGAGGTCTACCATGACCTAATTAGTCTAAATCCAGAAAATAATAATTTTCCTATTTCATTTGGCATTTAATTTATTTATTATCAGCCTCCCAATGCCCTAGTATGAACATGAAGTGCACTAATGAGCCAGCAATAAATAATCATAAAATCAGTAAAAATTTTATAAGGCATTTACACAGTAATTCCAAATTTTGAGAAATTCCAGAGGTGTTTAGGCCTATATTTCCTAATTTACCGTTTCAGGCCATTTCTATAATATTATGAAGGAAGTTCTGTAAATATGTGTCCAAAAATCCCAAGAAATTACAGGAGCTTTATAGTGACCTAAAACCATCATAAACCAAGTACCATAATTTTTCTCTAACATTTGAACTCTGAATTTATTTTAATGCAAGATACTAATTTTCCTAACTTAATGAAGGAGGTACTGTTTTTAATCATCTAAAATTCCAGAGAAAATTAAAGGGTCACAATCATAATTTGAAACACCCACTGACAAAATTTCATAATTTTCCAATTAGTAATTGGGCCTTAACTGTATTTTTGACTACATATCACAATTAGTATGTTAAAGAATAAAGTACCAAAAATAATCAGATAAAATTTCCAGGAAAATTATAAGAAGGAATAACATGCTATAATATGCACTAATCCAAGATTTCATAACATTCCAGTACATAGAAATTCCAAAATCATCAAGATAAATATCTAGGGCACAACTAGAGTTGTAAATGAAGTACTGTATAAATTAGCCCAAAAATCTCAACAAAATTATATTATGTCTACTTGGACCATAAAATCACTCTACCCAAATTTTACTTGATTTATAGTTCAGTTGATAGCTTAATAATTCAAATTAAGTTTGGTGACCTAAACTAGGGTTAGGATTTTAGGTGACCTAGCTGTCTCCAAATACCCTAAAATCTTGTCCAGAGAACTATACTGGCCCTATGGTTCTCTCCACCAAATTTTAAGTCAGTCCAAGGTCATTTGACCTCATGACCCTCGCAACCCCACAAATCCCCATTAAGGGACCTACCCTAGGGTTCTAGGGCTACCCTACACCAAACCACCCCAAACTCCCTTGGAGGGTGTGTCATGCCCTAAAAAGTCAGTGAACAAAATATCAGCCCCTGTTGAGGTGATATGGCCACTCAAATAACAAGGGGGTGTTTGATCCTAAATTATCCTATAAGGATCAACCTAGGGTTGGACACAAACTTAATCAAAACACCTCCAAATGAGATGAAATTTTTACCAGAACCTTATGATAAACCCAAGGACCACTCACCAAAATTTGGGAGGGTTTGGAAGTCATTTAACCATCTAATTAAATTATGCTATGATTATTGAATTTTTCTAAAAACTATAGAAAAATATTTCCCAAAAACTACAGCCACCTTCCCTAAACTAGGTCCAAGGGAACCCAAGCCTATACTAATTTGCCTAATAAACAAAAGTTTAGCCCCCAATAAACAAAAGATAAGCCCCTACCTATCTTGGGCTAAGTATCTTCGATATTACCTCGTTACATCTGTCCTAGCTGGATGAACAATCCTTAGGGCATCAATCTTCGACTTGGGGTTCCACCCTGAAACTCGTTAATATACTCCATACTTAAACTCTCTGAGTCACATTTACGACACCCATATCCGGGTCAAAATGTTCCCAACACCAAATAGGTATCTTCCGAACTTGAATTCCTATCTGACCCTCAGTGTTTGCCTCGGTGGTTGCCTCTAGGTAATTTTATTACCGGTATTGAGGGTTAAAACTACTTGTCTTTAACCATTCTACTAATGTACTATTGGTCTCAATTCTCCTTAAAGTAGTCTACCTATCCGAATAATTGTTGATTGGGATAGTAGGGACACCTGAGTTTACGTCTTAGGTAGTCATTCTCGTGCTAAACTCTTCCTTTATTCTCTTTGGGTATCTCCTTACCTTAACCAAATTCATACCCAAGGTCTATTTTGAACTAGGGCATACTATAGATTGTCATGGTTAGTCACGAGTCCTAGTTGGTTGAGTCTAACTCTTTGGTTAGAGGATGATAAGGTGAGATCTTCGCAGCCGGAGGTGTTCCCTGCTAGGGGCAGGGTAGGCCACAGGCTACAAAGAAGGATTCCAATTAATGATGAAGTGGACTTTCACATATGATTTCCCTTATGGGCACAGCACTGCTTCCGCTGCTTAGTTTGTCCCCAAACTAAACTCGAGCGGGGGTGACTCAGGTTTAGTGGACTGCTACTTTTCTGATCGAGGTCTCCTCTGATACCACTTGTAAGACCCCATTTTATTTCTTTTTAAACACCGTGGTCTTAGCCCAGAATTGTCGCTTTGCGGTGGCACCGACTCACGGGAAGGTCGCCACTACAAAGCGTTAATTCTGCCGGCCCTTTTCGATCGCAGAACAGTAGCATAAGTACATATAGAAACTAATCCACCATAATCACATGTATATAAATAAATCACCACGAAGGGAGAGTCCACAATAATAATAACAATCAGAGTACAAAAGGAGGGCTTGTGCCCAGTACATGTAATCCTCACTACAAGTCACTCGTGGAAGTAAAACTAAAACTAAGGGTCACCGTAACTGTCACTAAACCGAGAGCACCCAAGCTAGACTGGCCCATCTCCACCGACTCTGTACTCTGCTGGTGCTGCATCTCTGGGTGCTTCTTCCTTTTCGGCCTACAGTCTCCGCCTCGCAATCCACGTCTGCATCGACGTCTTCGACCTCCTGGCTTCTGAGCTGGTGGGGTCCCACCCATCAAGGGGCATTTGACCCGTGTATGTCCCGGCTGGTGACAATGGTAACACAGTCGCGGGGTCAACTCTGTCAGAAACTGCAATACCCGTGAACCTTCCATATGGTACACCTAAAATGTTGTGGTTCGAAAACCGTTAGTCACAAAGACTAAGCCCTATCATCCCCTACCCCTTCCCCCATGGCTCTTAGGTACCGAGCGAAGAGGAAGAAAGGAAAGGACATGAAGGTGGAGAATAAGTAAAAAGGAGGGGACAGCGGACCTATGCTAGCAATTCCATAGTAAATATGATAGAAGCAGAAAGTAGGAAATGTAACCGTAACTTATGCGCATAAGCGCATAAGCCAAGGGATCTTTTGCAGGGCTCCCATTGTATAAAGTGTCTCATACCACTTATACATTGGGGTGTCGGTTATCAAACAGCAAGGAGTAGCAAGTAAGTAAAAGCACATGAAATATAACCATTGATTTATAGGGATTACCCCTATAGACCAAGGGGTCGTTTTGCAGGGCCTATCGTATAAAACGTACCATACCATCTTATACGATAGGTGGCAATGTTTATGCTATGACACATAAATATGCTATGGAATGCACAAGTAAGTGCAACACACCCATCGACTCTATGCGCACAGACCTTTAGTTCTCCCTATTCGAAAAGCTAGCTTCACTCTCAGGAACCTCCGTTGTGGCAAATGGAGACAGTGGGTTGGGCCCCCCACTCCTAGGCGGGTAACCACACTACTAGGCCTAGCCCTTCCGTACGCCCCTAGAAGAACACAACCTAGAGTATCCGCGTACTAGTGCTGGCTGTACCCACCAGGCTTTCTTTGCCTAAGTGTCCCACACCGCCGAGTCAAAGTACCGCTGTCGGTGTGATCGATTGCCCAGTACCGATGACCCACCACTTTTATGCACATGCAATCTTGACAATTATATTTGTACAAGTTCTCATGTTATCGAGCCTCCATCTCTCTAGGCTACCAAGCATATACCAAGTCCCCGAGCATCCCGCTCCCTGGACTTCCAAATTACAAACCAAACCATTGTCATTACTAGTAGGCCCTTAGACCACGGACCTACTCTACCCATTCCATGCCTATTCTTTTTCCTAAGTATACAATTATAGGTGTGAGGGAGAACTATTATTAGGGTTACTTTTGATCATTTTATTCCTAAGATTTAAGGTTAACCTTGGACTTCCCGAGGTTTACCCGGTGAAGGGCTCGCAGCGGTACTAGGAGCTATGATAGGGTGAATCCCAAAACTCCCTTTCCAAGGCACTTATTATAATTGATTGGTTCCCTTAACCCATTCCCTTCTCACATGACAGTGGGCTAATCCTAGGGTGACTTTGACTCTTCCACTTCTCGGGGAGGACGATCTTCCGTCGAACCCGAGCACTACTTATCGCAAGTCAATCTCACACCCTACCCATCCTGACTTCCAATAATTAACTTGATTCAACTCACCCTATCCAAACCAGCAACTACCAAAATTCCATCTACCTAGTTCATTACCCACTCTAGTTCAGCTTCTGCAGTTTTTACTAAACGCAGACCATCCTAAGCTTTATGAGGTATGCAAGGGGTGGTACTCCCAACTGTCTTCCGAATCCCATATAATATTTATTGGAGGTCTACCATGACCTAATTAGTCTAAATCGAGAAAATAATAATTTTCCTATTTCATTTGGCATTTAATTTATTTATTATCAGCCTCCTAATGCCCTAGTATGAACATAAAGTGTACTAATGAGCCAGCAATAAATCATCATAAAATCAGTAAAAATTTTATAAGGCATTTACACAGTAATTCCAAATTTTGAGAAATTCCAGAGGTGTTTAGGCCTATATTTCCTAATTTATCATTTCAGGCCATTTCTACTATATTATGAAGGAAGTTCTGTAAATATGTGTCCAAAAATCCCAAGAAAATTACAGGAGCTTTATAGTGACCTAAAACCATCATAAACCAAGTATCATAATTTTTCTCTAACATTTGAACTCTGAATTTATTTTAATGCAAGATACTAATTTTCCTAACTTAATAAAGGAGGTACTGTTTTTAATCATCTAAAATTCCAGAGAAAATTACAGGGTGACAATCATAATTTGAAACACCCACTGACCAAATTTCATAATTTTCCAATTAGTAATTGGGCCTTAACTGTATTTTTGACTACATATCACAATTAGTACGTTAAAGAATAAAGTACCAAAAATAATCAGATAAAATTTCCAAGAAAATTATAGAAGGAATAACATGCTATGATATGCACTAATCCAAGATTTCATAACATTCCAGTGCATAGAAATTCCAAAATCATCAAGATAAATATCTAGGGCACAACTCTACCCAAATTTTACTTGATTTGTAGTTCATTTGATAGCTTAATAATTCAAATTAAGTTTGGTGACCTAAACTAGGATTAGGATTTTAGGTGACCTAGCTGTCTCCAAATACCCTAAAATCTTGTCCAGAGAACTATACTGGCCCTATGGTTCTCTCCACTGAATTTTAAGTCAGTCCAAGGTCATTTGACCCCATGACCCTCGCAACCCCACAAATCCCCATTAAGGGACCTACCCTAGGGTTCTAGGTCTACCCTACACCAAACCACCCCCAAACTCCCTTGGAGGGTGTGTCATGCCCTAAAAAGTCAGTGACCAAAATATCAGCCCCTGTTGAGGTGATATGGCCACTCAAATACCAAGGGGGTGTTTGATCCTAAATTATCCTATAAGGATCAACCTAGGGTTGGACACAAACCTATTCAAAACACCTCCAAATGAGATGAAATTTTTACCAGAACCTTATTATAAACCCAGAGACCACTCACCAAAATTTGGGAGGGTTTGGAAGTCATTTAACCATCTAATTAAATTATGCTATGATTATTGAATTTTTCTAAAAACTATAGAAAAATATTTTCCAAAAATCCTAATTTTTGGACAACACCTAGATATATATAAGATTAGGCCACACTCCAAATTTCAAGTCATTTTAATGACTGGATTGGAGTGGGGAATTTTTCCAAGGTCAGGACAGCCCTATGGATAGACCTCACCAAAAAGTGTGTTGTGGTCTAACCAGGACTGCAAATTGAGTGCAATTAATTTTAAATTAAACTAGACTTCAAGGGCTACATTTTTATGTTGAACACTTTTTGTGTTTCAGCCCCTACGGGCTATATTTTTCAGTTTTAACCTAGTGTACAGTAAAGGGATTTAATTCTTAATTATACAATATATAATATAATAAAATGTTACTGTTCATCTTCTTCTTTTGCCCGAACCAGCACTTAAAATGCTTAAAACTGTAGCTTTTCTAAAGCTATTTCCCGGCCACCCAACCATCTCCCTGGCCGGCCACCACCACCACCACCTCTGTTGAGGTGAGGGCTACCGTCGGGCGGCGGCACGGCCGCCGGAGAGGCGGTTTCCGGCGAACCCGACCATCATTTATTTTTGAAAAACCTGGAAAAACTCACTCAATCTTGCTCCTTTGAGCTTGACATCTCTCCTAAGTAATTTATAAAATCTATCCATAGAAGAAAGAGTAGAGGAGGACCTTATTCGCGGTTTGGAGTCGAGCCGATCGTCGGGATACTATATGCGCGGCGGTGGCGTCGTCGGAATTCTTCTACAGCACAGTAGGAGGCTCGAAACTTCAGGTGAGGGTTGGGAAACTTCATCCTTGAGCCTAAGGGGCCTTTTTAAAGCATTAAAAAGGAGGGAGAGGAAAGGTCTAATGCTGGTGGCCATTAATATCTCTCTTAATAACTTTTCGGTTATGATGTTGGGAAGAGGAAAAGGTGGAAGATGAAATGGTTGATCTAGGTGGCGATTTTCTATTGGACCTCACTCTCTCTTTCTATTAAATAATTAGAGACGGAAACGGCCCATAAATATTCTTGTTGTACATTCCCATAATCAGAATTTATTATGACGTCGGTTACCGAAATTTCCAGTCTGGCTGACGTTTCGGCCTTGGTCACGGGCGTGACATATAGGTCACGGGCATGACAGGCCCGGGTGACCAATTCTGGGTTCGACGACCGTCGAACTGAGGTCGACGATCATCGAAGGGTGGTCACGCCCTAGGTCACGGGCGTGACACATGGGTCACGGGCGTGACAGGGTCATGAGGCAAATTCCGCGCTCGGCGATCGTCGCGCTGAGATCGACGATCGCAGAAGGCGGTCACGCCCTTGGTCACGGGCGTGACACCTGGGTCACGGGCGTGACAGGGCCGGGTTGAAAATTCTGCGCCCGACGATCGTCTCCCTGAGATCGACGATCGTCGAAGGAGTCACGCCCTAGGTCATGGGCGTGACGGGTCGGTCACGGGCGTGACCAACCCGTGACCCAAAATCTGGGTCGATGTATTTCAATTTTTGGGCTTCCTAGGGTTCTGTCACGACCAACCGACTCTTAGGGGTCTAGCCGGAAATGGGATGTTACAACATTTATATATATAAGGTATTTTATTCTTATATAATAATAATATTATTAATCTTATTATTATTAATAATACATTCAAACACTCGTATCACGCTCTACAGAACTCGGATTTTGTCTCAGAATGGCTCGCTACGACCGTCTCGTTGACACGCATCCAACGGAACGATTCACAATCCTATCCGAGTTTGTATGCACATTTTACTCTCCCCGGAGCGTTTGTTACCAATTTACTTAAACTTCAAGATTGCCCAAATAGTGTCAGAATCACGAACGGACGACTCTGTTGGACTTGTATTATCATTATGAATCTAATAAAACTATTTGAGATCATTCTCCAGCCCGTTTACTTGATTTCACCGTTTCGCATAAATATGATATTTGCAAACCACATTATTTGAGATCGCGCACACACTATAATTTCTTCAAGTCGACACGCTGCCTACGAGGCAACACGGGATTACTAGACGACAAGTGCATTCTAGGCGAATGCTACCACCAGCGGTATATCTACGACTTGATGATCATATAACAATCTCTCCTAATTGCAATATCTTAACTTCAATCATCCTCCTATGTTAATCGTGAGTCAACCATGACTGCCTCAAGCCTGAGGACTTCTATCTAGTCTAGGCTGACACGTAGTAAAACAAACCACTAGGGGGGTTCTAGCTCGAATTGGGATGTTACAAATCCAATAAACGAAGAAACAATTTCATCCCTGAAATTTAGGTTTGGACTACGAGGATTTTCCGGATGATATTAAAACGTACTCATCATATACAGTCATGAATACTTCACTCATAATAATTTCAAGCTCGTTTATACATTCTCAATCGTTACGACTTATACGTAGAATCTGGATTGTATGAGTGTTATCGTCTTGTAAAGCATGAACTAATAGTGACACACTGTTTTAACAACAACTACCTCAGTTTAAGCTAATTTTTGTTGCAATTAATTACAATCGCACAACACACATGAGAGTATTTCACGAGAACTTGATATATACAACATCCGGCAAGCCACTTATTTATAAAACCACGATGCATTAGGCTACCGCTATCAACTTCTATACCATAGTACATGTTCCATGAACCAACAAAAATGTCAAATCAACAACTCCTTTATACCTTATAGGACTGGATCTCAAAGCACTAGATCCCTAACGCAAGTGTCATTATCGATTTCCTTGCACCAATATCTTCCATGTCTGTCATGAGTCTCCAACACACACCTTGATAATCTTATATAGCTTATAATATCATCACATTATATATGTAGACCAGCGCACTGACGCAACCATTGTGAATTCATGAGTACTAGAGACTACATTTAGAATATCAACATTCATCTTAAAACAATAAGTCTGAGAAGGTGGATTAGCCAACAAGGCTTCTATATGGGTTTTGTGTACATATAAAGTATCTTGAGTAAAATCTACTCATCACTTATTCACACCTTACAAAGTTCAATATTCATCTCGTGATTTCACATGGTCTGAAAGTTTATCATCATATTTATGATATAATTGCAAGAGTTTATTAACCAAACACACCACACAGCAAAACCTTAGCATCAAGAGTGTTTCGATTTGAACCATTTATCGTTAATTTTATGATTTTGTAAGCACACCTTTTTGATCAATAATCAATACAACTCCAACTTAACAAATCTCAAGGCGTCCCCCAAAATTTGTTGAGCGGTCGTCAAATCGATCATTGATCACTGAGAGGCACTACAACACTATAAAGAAAAGGATTTAAGTTTTCATTCAGCTACACCCTCAGTCTAAAAGTTAAGGAGTTTAAAACAGTTAATCGAGTTAACTGATTATGATAGTTTCTCATAAGTGTGTGTTCGACATAAGAGAGAGGTAACCTAAATGAACCAACATTCTAACATAAGCACCAGAGATCAATATCACACGTGTGCTCGTTGTGTTGTCAGTGCACTAACAACACATGAAAGCTTTTTGGTTGGCAAATCAAATTATTGATTATAGTGATTATATCTTGTCAATAAATTATCTGACTTCGAGGTTTTCCAACACAAAAAGAGGAATCAACCCGAGATCAAATGAAGGTCAACGAACTCAGATTTTTTGAGGGTGTGTGCGAGAAGTTAAATTTATTTATGAAGGTTATGGTCATTAAACCTTAAGATAGAAATTTCACGAGATTGGTTTGAAGTTATATTATCCATAGGAAAATTGAACATCACCGAATTATAATCATAAATATATTATCTCCACAAGCATGTGATTCCTATCTGGTGGGCATTTCTCCAAGTCCCTAGCTATTCAAGTCCTCATTGATTACACTTTGGATCTAAAATCTCTTAAGTCCAAAATTCATTATACACATGATATTAGTATTCATATATTCAAGTAATAATTTGACTTCACTTCCAAAGTCATATCATTATCCTCCAAGAACATGAGGACCTGAGTCAAGTGCTACTTTGGTGTAATCTAGATTCTACTTAGACATGCACCGAATTAAGAATTCTCGTCAGTTTTCTCTTGTGAACTAGGTAATTTTATTTAATGAACCTCACCAACTGAGAACATAAGCATTAGTAAGTTGGATTGCGCTAATACGACATTTAAGAGATATGTTTTGTCGAGGCGACAACGTAACTCGTACACTTAAGTATACGTAAACTATCTTTTAAACATTATTGTTGCCTCAACTTTAGATCTTTTGATAGCGAATTTGCCTAATTTCTTTGAACACTTTCAAACAACTTAAACGCATTTTGCTTAAGTGGCGTCATTATGCATTAAGGAATGCACGACCACTTCTCAGATTGTGTGTTAAGTAATTATCTCTCTCATTTAACTCAAAAAATTGAGATACTTCGCAGTGTCTCTTTGTGAATAGTATATTCGAGATGCACGTGCTCCAACATTATTCAAAATAAGGGCATGATTCTCAACATGATAAACTATTTATCAATTAAATTCCAAATACCCTACAATTTCAACCAGGGATCATTCATATCAAGTTTATTTCATAATAGAATATTGAGATTTTATATCACCGAACCAAGTCATATTTTAAATTTTGATAATTTCAACATATAACAACTATTAATTAAACCCAGTAAACTTATGGAAATCGTGCTGCCCAATAATTACACACAATTTTGGAGTCCTCCCTAAAATGGATATGATGTTATGTATCAAGTTTCACGTCCTTTGGGTAGTTATCTAGAAAGGAGTTCAACATGTAAGTTTCTGTTATCCGCACCTCAAGCATGTGCGACCTCTTTTTAGGCCAAAACACTACGGATGAGTCTTTTTATGAGTCCAAACTCCAAATTTCACAAAATATTAATCACAGATGAAATATAGTCATCATCATTCGTGTAATATTTGAATAAACCAAAACCTTAATATCATATGTTTGTGACATCTCACTTTCAAAATAAGATCTAAGGAAAACCCAAGTCAATACATAATAAGCCCAATAAACGAAGAGATGAGCCCCAGTACACCATGGGCTGAGTTTCTTCCACCACTAACGCGATACATTCATCTCATGTAAGCGCGCAATCCTAAGTGGCATATAGTCCTTGACTTGACGTTCATACCATATAAATCCTTGTATCGAAGCACCTCTATATCAGTCCTTGAGAAATATTTATATAATACATGTTCTAGCTCCTCAATGCTACCATTTACAACAATCTTTTATGGGTCGACATGTTCCCGATCCCAAAATGGTCACTTTCTAGACTCACAGTCTTATTTACGTAAACTACAGTGGGGAGCACCACATCATGGGTATGACATAAAGTGTCTTGGTCAGCCAAATACGGGTGTTATCCTAGTTAGGTTGGCACTATATCTAAGGGTTAATGGACATACTTAATGTGAATCCCACATGGGCACACCACTACTTCCGCTAAGTCAGTTTGTCCCCAAACTGACTAATCAAACGGGGGTGGCACCATTGATCAATGACTTCTTTAGTTCAGGATCGTTGCAATCTGATACCATTTGTAAGACCCCCCCTCCCAGAACACAAGACACGGCCGAGGGGAGTCTTATGCCCAGAACAGCCGCCTTGCGGTAGCATAAGCACACATGCTAACCTGTACCACAAGACGCATATTCTGCCGGCTAGTCTCAAATATAATACTGCCAACCCATCAATAAAATAATAAACACAGAAGTCATGATCCACATAAAGTAAAAAGTCCAGAAAAGCAGGAAGCTACATAAAGGGTCCTGAAAATATCATAGTATATAAAAACTTTGCCCAAACGGGCTACATCATGAGTCTCTCAAAACTCACATCAGTCACCGACGGCAACGACGGTACCATCACATCAGGCTCTATCGTCCTAGCCTGACTTCCCTCCTACATAACCTTTTGTTTCTCTGTCTGCGGGGTTTCCTCCTAAAAATGAAGACGTAGCAACCGTTAGTCCTAAAGACTAAGTGGATTCACATCCGCTCCCCCGGCGACTCCTTGACACCGGGCGGAGAAAGGAACAAAGTTACAATATATTTATATGAGCAGTAGTACAAGAAGGTGGAGTAAGTATACATGTCATGAGTAGCAATAGAAGAAATGTATAACAATATTATCAGCATTCTATTCTAGCAATTTTACAGAAGCTATATCAATCCATCTAAGCATATAGATCTACAATAGGAAAGTAACTTAACTTATATGAGTGCCCATACAAACTTATAAGTTAAGGACCGGCTTAACAGTAAAGTAACTCATCGTATAGGAGTGCCCATACAAACTTATACGATGAGGATCTTGTGTATGTAATGCATGTAATGCTATGAATGCAATGCAATGACTCACCCATGATCATGCACATGCAATTGCTATGTCGACACAGACTTATAGTTCCCACTGTTTGAGCAGGTAGCTAACCTCTCAGGTGTCATCCGTCGTGGCCAAACGGTGACAGTAGAGCGGGCATCTCCACTACTAGGCTGGTATCCACACTACCTGGCCTAGGCCTCCGTTCGACTCAACGCTAAGAACACAACAACGGAGCTCACATGCGTACTACGGCTCAGCGAGTATTTTTGGGTAGATATACACAAAGATCCTAGCCCCGAACTGGCCTAACCGTGACACAGAAGGAGCCTCGGAAATGAGCATGAGGACCAAGCCTAACCGTTCACTTGGCACGGAAGGAGCCTCGGGACGTGATCACCGAGGACCAAGCCCAACTGCCCAAAGTCTAACTGTCAACTCCCATCAGTGTGATGATTGGCGAGCCCGTAGACCTGCCACACTATCCTTAACCCGGGATTACAGCACCGTGTGTCGACTCACACCACATACAATTCCACAATATCGTGGTATGGAAGGAGCCTCGGAAAGGCACGAGGACAAAGCCCAACCATCCATCTAATACGGAAGGAGCCTCAGGATGTGAACACCGAAGACCAAGCCCAACCATCCAACTTTACTCATCTCAACATCATCCCAAATTGTGATGGCCAACACCGCACTTACTAACTTCCACAATGCTACCCGTAGGGAGACTACATCTCTAAGCATCAGCTATCAAACATAGCCCGTTAGACTCGGATCACGGATACAACATACCCTCTCCAGTAGAGCTCATCACATTCATTGCTAACCACCTTTTCAACCGACCACCTCGATTCATCACATAATAAGTCTATTCTTACAACAAAGCTCAACCTCAATTGTTCACTAGCCATCCAATCCCGAAATCACATCAACTACTAACCTAGATGGCTACCAATACTATCCACAATATACCTGAGGTTTACAAAAGCATTCTAATTTATAGAGCAAGATAATATAAGGTGTACCACACACTTATCACATTCAAAAGAGTACACCTATGCAAGATAATAAATGAGCATAATTATAGCATATACATCCCTTAAAACAGAAATTCCTGGAGCTACATGAATCTGCTAAAAACGGTCAACCCCTCGTTGGAAAGGAATTCGCGAGGGCTACGACTTTCGTGTTTAGGCAAAAACCCAGATCTGGTCGTATCACACCAGAAATCCAACTCGAAGTCTGCTGCGTACAGGATACAGATTTCCTTGGCATTAACCCCCAACCGCAGCAGATTCAAACTGATATTCCCGTGACTACAGGTATCGCCTAGAAACGTGAAACCACTCGTTGGAAAGATAATTCCAAGGACTACGACTTTTATTTCTAGTCGAAAACACAGATCTGGCCAGAACACCTCTGAAATTGGCCGCGAAGGTCGCTGCGTGCAGGAATCAGATTTCTGCATGCATCTTAAGGCGAGATGAACGACATCCGTTCATCTTCCTCCTAGATCTGATCTTCCCAAAATTTCTCCAGAATTTCGTCCACCCTTATTCACCCTCACAAAGCCATACTTCTCCACGAATCACTCTCTCATCTTCACTTTGAAGAATGAAGAGGTTTGAGGGGACTAAGCCTAGAAAACGACCTAGGCATGGCTTTTCCCTAAGAAATCTCCTCCTCACCATCAAGACTCTAAAGAGTCGATATCTCTCCTAGAATATTAACTAAAGATCTAGCACCAAGGGAGAGGGGAGGAAGCTCACCAGATGTCTACGCATGTTACTCAATAGCTGCGCATGCGGTATTTGCTCGTTGCTCCATCCATGACCGGATCTCGTATGATCTTCAAGTGATAGAATCCATATCCATAGCCTACTGCAGTTAAATTTTCTACACCACCATTATTAACATAGTCATAGTCTATAGCCCCATGGCAAACTCCTAACATAATGAGGTCAATCCATCCTCCTGATTTTACTGTGCAGCAGCAGCAGTCAAAACTCCACGAGAATAACATCCTTCACACCATATTCGCTCGGTTTGGAGATGGGGGCTCGGCCATATCTGTTGAATGGGCGAATCTTAAAGTGGAGGGGTGAAGATGGCCGGATCTGAAGCTTGGCGGGTCGGACGACCATTGAGGAGGAGAAGAGCTCAGATCTGGAAGAAATGGAGGGGAAAAGCTTAATGGTGGTTTGTCATGGCAAGAGGCTCGTCGTAAGGAAGTGGATCTTGGAATACCTTCGGCCATGGTGTTGGAGCTCGCCGGAGAAGGCCTTTGTTGGAGGAAGGTGGAGCGAAAGAGAAATAGGGAGGGTTTTCCTCCGCCGTCAAGCAAAGCAGGGGGGGATCGGTTGTTCTGCTTCTACAAACCTAATGTTGCATTTATATATATAAGGTATTTTATTCTTATATAATAATATTATTATAAATCTTATTATTATTAATAATACATTCAAACACTCGTATCACGTTCTACAGAACTCAGATTTTGTCTCAGAAGGGCTCGCTACGACTGTCTCGTTGACACGCATCCAACGGAACGATTCACGATCCTATTCGAGTTTGTATGCTCATTTTACGCTCCCCGGGGCGTTTGTCACCAATTTACTTAAACTTCAAAACCGCCTAAATAGTGTCAGAATCACGAACGGACGACTCCGGTGGACTTGTATTATCATTACGAATCTAATAAAACTATTTGAGATCATTCTCCAGGCCGTTGACTTGATTTCACCGTTTCCCATAAATATGATATTTGCAAACCACATTGTTTGAGATCGCGCACGCACTATAATTTCTTCAAGTCGACACGCTGCCTATGAGGCAACATGGGATTACTAGATGATAAGTGCATTCTAGGCGAATGCTACCACTGGCAGTATATCTACGACTTGATGATCATATAACAATCTCTCCTAATTGCAATATCTTAACTTCAATCATCCACCTATGTTAATCATGAGTCAACCATGACTGCCTCACAGCCTGAGGACTTCTACCTAGTCTAGGCTGACACGTAGTAACACAAACCACTAGGGGGGTTCTAGCTCGAATTGGGATGTTACAGCACAGGGCCTCTACTCCAACCCCAAGATACAAAGAAAGGTCCTCCCCCTCCTTTGTCCCTTGGAGGAGCTGATCCTGGGTCAACTGCCTCTTCAAGGCTTGGAACGCCTCCTCTCACTCCTTGGACCATTCAAACTTCGGTCCCCCTCTCAACGCTTTGAAGAAGGGAGAGCACTTCTCCCCGGCCCGGGAAAGGAAACTGCTTAGCCTTGCCAAATTCCATATCAATCGATTCACCTCCTTAGCATTTTGATATGACCCCAACTCCATGATCGCCTTGGCCTTGTCAAGGTTCGGCTCCACCCCTGTAGGGGGTGAGAAGATGGCCCAAGAACTTGCCCCTTCTGCCCCCGAAGATGCACTTCAAGGGGTTTAACCTCATCTTATACTCGCGCAAGGTGGAGAAGGTTTCCTCCAGGTCCTGGAGGTGAGAGTCCACACCTCGACTCTTAATCATAAGATCATCTACATACACCTCAAGGTTCCTTCCCTTTTGTTCTCGGAAGACCCTGTCCATCATCTTTTGGTACGTCACTCCTGCATTCTTCAGCCAAAAGGGCATCATTTTGTAACAATAACACCCATCCCGTATGATGAAGGAGACATATTTTATGTCGGGAGGGTGCATCCTGATTTGGTGGTAACCTGAAAAAGCATCCAAAAAACTCATTACAGGAAAACCGACGGCAGAGTCAACCAGTGCGTCGATCCGAGGCAAGGGATAACAATCCTTAGGGCATGATGTATTAAGCAAAGAAAAATCAACACACATGCGCCACCAACCGTCTCCCTTTTTAATAAGGACTACATTGGAGACCCAGCCGAGGTACTGTGTTTCAGATACATATCATCCTTGAGGTGCTTGGCTACCTACTCCCAGTTGGGCTCAGCCAGCTTGTCCGTAACGGACCTCTTCATCTGTTGGATGGGGCGGGCTTCTGGATATAGGTTGAGGCGGTGCCAGGCAACGTCCGCATCGATCCCTAACATCTCCGCGGCACTCCAAATGAAGATGTCTACATTTTGCTGGATGCACACTAGCATCCTCTCCTGGTCCACCGGGGTCAGCACCGCGCTGATGCGAACCTTCTCCTCTCTGCCTCCCTGGGTGAGAACCTCCATCTCCACCACCTCTTCCACAGCCTCCAGCCTAGACTGCTCCCCCCATTTACCAATGTACCCCTCTCCAGGGACAAGGGACTCTACTTCTTCCAATGTCATTGCCTCGGCCGACCCTTCCATAATAGCTTCCTCCACCACTACCTGGGCGCGGACTCCTTCCTCTACATCCATCTCCTCCACCTCTTCTACGTCCTCCAGCCCAGATAACTCCTCCATCCTCCTCTCCATCTCCTTGGCCCCCTCCTACCAAGAGATGGAATTCATTGCCATGACATAGCACTCCCATACAACCTTGGGGTCTCCCCGGACCCAGTCTTGGATTCCCTCAGCATTGAACTTCAAGTACTGATGGAAAGATGAGGGGACGAAGTGGAAGGCGTTGATGAGGGGCTACCCGAAGATGGAATTGTAGTTGCTGGGGGAATCCACGATGACGAACCTATAAGTACAGGACTGCCCCACTAGAGTAACATGGAGTCCCACTCCTCCTTCTACTTCCTTCTTCTCCCCAGAAAATCTGAACAGATTCCCATCTGAGGTTAGCACCCTCTTGGCCTCTACCTTCATCGCGTCGAATGCCTTCTTAAAAATGACGTTGACCGAGCTCTCGTTATCGATGAGGATCTAGGAGACAATGAAATTTTTGATGGCTGTCTAGATGACCAGCGCATCGCAAAAGGGATCCTCATGATCCAGTATGTCCTTCCTCGAGAAGGTAATCTTCTCATCAGGGGGTGTAGTTTGGGATGTGGAGCCAACACTCTAGTAATATATTGTGTGAGGCTCTCCTTCCGTGATGCCTCGACTCCCCCCCTCCCCATGGATCACTCTGATCCCTCCACGGGCTCCAACATCAACCCGATTCTCGCACCTATCTTCCTCTGCCCAAAGTAAGACTTCCTCGATCCGTACACCCTGAAGGTCCTCATGATCTGTCATGTCCCCTCATCTCGAGGAACTCCGAGCACGTGGCTCTCTTGATGAAAGTCACATTAGGGTAACTCCACCCTAACCTCCTGCCTTCTCCTCTACCCAGCTCTCCTCCTTTCCCCCATGGCTATTTCCATAGCCTGATTCTGGTCGAGAGAGGTGGTCACTAGCCTTTCCTTCCACCTGGAGGGTAGAACTGACCCTGACCCCCTAGCGGTAGTCTCCTCCATAAAAACCTCTCCGCGACCCCTAGTCCCGCCATTCCAGCCTCCAACCTAGCTGATGGTTCGACTCTTGGAACCCCTACCTAGGGCTCTGCTGGTGCTACTGTTCCCTCTGCTGGGGTTCAACTCTCCTCTCCTCTTGGCCTATTCTACCTATTTTCTTCTCTTCCTCCGTGCCCTACTTGGCCAGCTTTCGGGAAAACTCCGAGTTCGACGCCTCCATGTCAACCTCCCTTGTCGCTCTCTCAATCAGCTCCTCGAAGGACACTAGAGGCACCCTCTTTAACTCCATCACAAAGAACCCTAACTGAAGCCCGAGGGTGAAGGCCACCATCATGGTATATCCTGGCATCTACTGCACCCGGAGAACCTCCTCCTGGATCATGTCCAAGAAGCTCCTCAAGGTCTCATTCACGCCATGTTTGACGCAGAATAGATACTAAGACTCCTTCTTCATTTTTTCAAAGTAGTGAATCTCTGCATGAAACCCCAGCACAGGTCCTCAAAACCAAAGTTGGATCCAGCTGAGAGCTAGTGGAACCACTCTCTCGCCTTCTCCATAATGGTGATGGCGAAGATTCTGCACTTGAACCCGTCCGACATCTGTCGGATCGAGACCACATCCTCAAGCCACTCGATGTGCTGGACCGGGTCGCTATTCCCAGTATAGTAGGACATTTATGGCTCCTGGAACCTCTCTAGGACTAGGGCTGATGAGACAAGCTTGCAGAAGGGGCTTCCCCTCTCTGTCAGGTGAGTAGGGGGGTCTCGCCTCCCCAGCTCGCCAAACTGGCTTCCACTCGTCGACTCGTGGAAGAGTCCTTGCCCCTGGATATCTCGCATGATGCCTTCCTCCGCTACCTCCTTCCTAGGTCGTCGAGCCGGGGCATCCTCTCCCAGAGCTGGCAGGCGGTGATTGGGAAAGTTGGCATTTACCATTCGGCATGCGCTCCGAGTGCAACCCTGACGAGACTGAGAACTTCTTGCCTGAACTCCTCGAACATCCCCACTATAGCAAGAGGGGTAGGGGGTGGCGAGTTGGCCCTCTCCGAGCCCTGTTATTCTCCTCCAGTCATCGAGCTTGCAGAAGAATTTCTATGCTGACCACTCTCCACGCTCACCGCACAAAAATGTTGAAACCGAAAACTCGGTCTTGGTAGAGTTCACCCTTAGGGAAGGGGTGATCGTACACTTACATCCCTCCTGCGAGCCAAAAGACTACGGAAGAAGAACTGGGGACAGACACAAGGGCTCAGCATGGAGGTCCCACCACACACCCGGAAGATCTTTGAGTGCTTCCCCTCCCTAGCCAAATGTCAGGCTACAGATACCTCAGAAAGTGCTAGAAAATTGGGGCACCAGTAAGCATGCGTTCTGAGGTACCTTAGGTCAATTTATATTTTTCTGAAAATGGTCTGCCAAAAGAAAACCTCCGCTGCTCAATATAGCTATGTGCAGCCCAGGTTGGTCTGCCAATAGCGTGACTCTGCTGTTCTGAATTGCTAAATTTAGACCTTTGTGGGCATCCAGGTAATTTTCCTCTGGGCCCTGCTGGGTGAGTGATCTGTAAAAGCACAACTCAGTTGGATGGAGGGACCCCACACTTTGTGAAAATTGGATATCTGAAGGTTACTCGAGAGGTTATATCACACTCCTAACTCGCGAGTTCATGAGGCAAGTGAAGAAGAAAACTTAGGAAGTGCTGAATATTGCCTCCGATGGCCAATACCATTCCTCATGTGGAATTATTTCCCCTAGTTATTGTTGAACCAACTCCACCACTTGACCTTGTAGACCACTTAGAGATCACCTACATCTCAAGTGATT